>JAVSCE010015951.1:0-46138 GCA_032199065.1 Smutsia gigantea
TTTGGAAAACTTTAAGGAGAATCGGTGTTATTTCTTCTCTATATGTCTGGTAGATTTCAGAGGTGAATCCATCAGGCCCAGGGGTTTTGTTCTTGGGTAGTTTTTTGATTACCAATTCGATTTCGCCACTGGTGATTGGTCTGTTTAGTTTTTCTGTTTCTTGCTTGGTCAGTCTTGGAAGGTTGTATTTTTCTAAGAAGTTGTCCATTTCTCCTATGTTTTCCAGCTTGTTAGCATATAGATTCTCATAATATTCTCTTATGATTCTTTGTATTTCTGTGGGGTCCGTCGTGATTTTTCCTTTCTCATTTCTCATTGTGTTTATGTGTGTAGATTCTCTTTTTCTCTTAATGAGTCTGGCTAGGGGTTTATCTATTTTGTTTATTTTTTCAAGAACCAGCTCTTGGTTTTATTGATTTTTTCTATTGTTTTATTCTTCTCAATTTTATTTATTTCTTCTCTAATCTTTATTATGTCCCTCCTTCTGGTGACTTTGGGCCTCATTTGTTCTTCTTTTTCCAATTTCAGTAATTGTGTCTTTAGACTATTCATTTGGAAATGTTGTTCCTTCTTTAAATAGGCCTGGATTGCAATATACTTTCCTCTTAGAACTGCCTTTGCTGCGTCCCACAGAGGTTGTGGCTTTGTGTTGTTGTTGTCATTAGTCTCCATATATTCTTTTATTTCTGTTTTGATTTGGTCGTTAACCCATTGATTAATTAGGAGAGTGTTGTTAAATCTCCATGTATTTGTGAGCCTTTTTGATTTCTTTCTAAAATTTATTTCTAGTTTTATACCTTGGTGATCTGAAAAGTTGGTTGGTAGGATTTCAATATTTTTGAAATTACTGAGGTTCTTTTTGTGGCCTAGTATGTGGTCTATTCTGGAAAATGTTCCATGTGCACTGGAAAAGAATGTGTATCATGTTGCTTTTGGGTGTAGAGTTCTGTAGATGTCTGTTAGGTCCATCTGTTCTAGTGTGTTGTTCAGTGCCTCTGTGTCTTTACTTATTTTCTGTCTGGTTGATCTGTCCTCTGGATTGAGTGGTGTGTTGAAGTCTCCTAAGATGAATGCATTGCTGTCTATTTCCTCCTTTAATTCTGTTAGTATTTGTCTCACATATGCTGGCGCTCCTGTGTTGGGTGCATATATATTATAATGGTTATATCTTCTTGTTGGACTGACCCCTTTATCATTATGTAATGTCCTTCTTTATCTTTTGCTACTTTCTTCGTTTTGAAGTCTATTATGTCTGATACAAGTACTGCAACACCTGCTTTTTTCTCTTTGTTGTTTGCATGAAATATCTTTTTCCATCCCTTCACTTTTAGTCTGTGTATCTTTGGATTTGAGGTGAGTTTCTTGTAGGCAGCATATAGATGGGTCTTGCTTTTTTATCCATTCTGTTACTCTGTGTCTTTTGATTGGTGCATTCAGTCCATTTTACATTTAGGGTGATTATCGATAGATATGTACTTATTGCCATTGCTGGCTTTAGATTCGTGGTTACCAAAGGTTCAAGGGTTGCTTCTTTACTATCTAACAATCTAACTTAACTTTCTTGTTAAGTTATTGTAAACACAGTCTGATGTTTCTTTCTTTCTCTCCCTTCTTATTCCTCCTCCTCCACTCTTTCTATAATAGGTTTTTTATTCTTTGCCTTTAGTTGGTATTTGGATGGTCTGCTTTCTTTGCTATGATTTTTTTTTTTCTGGTGACATCTTTTTAGCCTTAGGTGTGCTTCCCTCTAGAGCAGTCCATTTAAGATATCCTGTAGTGGTGGTTTATGAGAGGCAAACTCTCTTAACTTTCGTTTATCTGGAAATTGTTTAATCCCTCCATCATATTTAAATGATAATCGTGCTGGATACAATATTCTTGGTTCGAGGCCCTTCCGTTTCATAACGTTAAATATATCATGTCATTCTCTTCTGGCCTGTAAGGTTTCTGTTGAGAAGTCTGATGATAGTCTGATGGGTTTTCCTTTGTAGGTGATCTTTTTTCTCTCTCTAGCTGCCTTTAATACCTGTCTTTATCTTTGATCTGTGCCATCTTAATTATTATGTGTCTTGGTGTTGTCTTCCTTGGGTCCCTTGTGTTGGGAGATCTATGAGCTTCGGTGGACTGCGAGACTACTTCCTTCCCCAGCGAGGGAAAGTTTTCAGCAATTATTTCTTCAAAGACACTTTCTATCCCTTTTTCTCTCTCTTCTTCCTCTGGTACTCCTATAATGCGAATATTGTTCCGTTTGGATTGGTCACACAGTTCTCTTAATATTCTTTCATTCCTAGAAATCCTTTTATCTCTCTCTGCCTCAGCTGCTCTGTACTCCTGTTCTCTGTTTTCTATTCCATTAACAGTCTCTTGCATCTCATCCATTCTGCTGTTAAGCCCGTCGATCGCTTGTCTGATTTCTGCATTGTCTTTCCTCAGTTCCCTCACTTCCTCCCTCAGCTCTTGCACATTTCTCTGTAGGTCCATCAGCATGGTTATGACTTTTATTCTGAATTATTTTTCAGGGAGGCTGTGCATTTCCATCCCTTCAGACTCCCTCTCTGGGGTTGTCTGGTTGATTTTGGTCTGAACCATATTCCTCTGTCTTTTCATGGCTGTATAATTTGGTCACTGATAGTTGCCACGTATGTCAGCTGGGCTCTTTAAGACTTTAAAAAGAGAAGAAAAAAAGAGAAAAAAGAAAAGAAAGAAAAGAAAAAAAAGAAAAACAAAACAAAAACAAAAAAAAATGCCCACCGGATGTAGATTCTGTGGGAATGCTCTAGGTGGCGCTATTGCCCCACTATTCCACAGCTGTGACTGCCGCTCTCCGCAGGGCCCTTTATCGCTCTGGCAGGGGTGGGAACGAATAGGAGGCTGTTGATCTCAGTGAGAAGTGTTAAGTATTGCTACGCTTCCTCAGTCGCCAGCTAAGGCGTCTGAAACTCCCCAGGACTCCCAGCCTGCTGGGCTGAGTGTGCTGGGGCGATCCGGCTCCCTCCGCTGGGCTCCTGTCTCTTTAAGACCGCTGAAGAAAGCGCGCACTTTTTTTTTTCCTTCCCGGGAGCCGGCTGCAAGCACCCTGGCGCGTTCCCCGCTCAGATCCTGCCCCTCTGTCTCTCCAATCTCCGCTGCACGGCACAATGTGGGTCAGCGCTCCCCGCGCAGATCACCGGGGCTGGCTACTTTGCGGGGTGTGCTTCCACTCCCTCCCGGCTCTGAATCCTCTCCTCCCGGCAGTGCGCTGGGGTGGGGGAGGGCTCGGGTCCCGCCGGGTCGCGGCTCTGTATCTTACCCGCCTCTTGGGGTGCTGAGTCCTCTCGGGTGTAGCTGCACGCTGTGCGCTTTCCTATGTATTCTCGTCTCTCTTTTAGGAATAGATGTATTTTCTGTGTTTTCGTAGATAAATATAGTGTTGGGAGGAGATTTCTGCTGCCCTGCTCACACCGCCATCTTCCCGGAAGTCTCTTGATGTATTTTTGAATTCGGTTTGCTAATATTTTGTTGAGTATTTTTGCTTCTACGTTCATCAGGGATATTGGTCTGTAATTTTGTTTTTTGGTGAGGTCTTTGCCCGGTTTTGGTATTAGAGTGATGCTGGCTTCATAGAATGAGTTTGGAAGTATTCCCTCCTCTTCTATTTTTTGGAAAACTGTAAGGAGAATGGGTGTTATTTCTTCTCTATATGTCTGGTAAAATTCAGATGTGAATCCATCTGGTCCGGGTGTTTTGTTCTTGGGTAGTTTTTTGATTTTCGTTTTTCTTTTTCTTGCTTGGTCAGTCTTGGGAGGTTGTATTTTTCTAAGAAGTTGTCCATTTTTTCTATGTTTTCCAGCTTGTTAGCATATAGATTCTCATAATATTCTCTTATAATTCCTTGTATTTCTGTGGGGTCCGTCATGATTTTTCCTTTCTCATTTCTGATTCTGTTTATGTGTGTAGATTCTCTTTTTCTCTTTATGAGTCTGGCTAGGGGTTTATCTATTTTGTTTATTTTTTCCAAGAAGCAGTTCTTGGTTTCATTGATTTTTTTTTCTGTTGTTTTATTCTTCTCAATTTTATTTATTTCTTCTCTGATCTTTATTATGTCCCTCCTTCTGGTGACTTTGGGCCTCATTTGTTCTTCTCCTTCCAATTTCAGTAATTGTGTCTTTAGACTATTCATTTGGGAATGTTGTTCCTTCTTTAAATAGGCCTGGATTGCAATATACTTTCCTCTTAGAACTGCCTTTGCTGCGTCCCACAGAAGTTGTGGCTTTGTGTTGTTGTTATTAGTCTCCATGTATTCTTTGATTTCTGTTTTGATTTGGTCGTTAACCCATTGATTAATTAGGAGAATGTTGTTAAGTCTCCATGTATTTGTGAGCCTTTTTGATTTCTTTCTAAAATTTCTTTCTAGTTTTATACTTTTGTGATCTGAGAAGTTGGTTGGTAGGATTTCAATCTTTTTGAATTTAGTGAGGTTCTTTTTGTGGCCTAGTATGTGGTCTATTCTGGAAAATGTTCCATGTGCACTTGAGAAGAATGTGTATCCTGTTGCTTTTGGGTGTAGAGTTCTGTAGATGTCTGTTAGGTCCTTCTGTTCTAGTGTGTTTTTCAGTGCCTCTGTGTCTTTACTTATTTTCTGTCTGGTTGATCTGTGCTTTGGAGTGAGTGGTGTGTTGAAGTCTCCTAAAATGAATGCATTGCTGTCTATTTCCTCCTTTATTTCTGTTAGTATTTGTTTCACATATGCTGGCGCTCCTGTGTTGGGTGCATATGTATTTATAATGGTTATATCTTCTTGTTGGACTGACCCCTTTATCATTATGTAATGTCCTTCTTTATGTCTTGCTACCTTCTTCGTTTTGAAGTCTATTTTGTCTGATACAAATACTGCAACACCTGCTTTTTTCTCCTTGTTGTTTGCATGAAATATCTTTTTCCATCCCTTCACTTTTAGTCTGTATATGTCTTTGGGTTTAAAGTAAGTCTCTTGAAGGCAGCATATAGATGAGTCTTGTTTTTTTATCCATTCAGTGACTCTATGTCTTTTGACTGGTGCATTCAGTGCATTTACATTTAGGGTGAGTATGGATAGGTATGCACTTATTGGCATTGCAGACTTCAGATTTGTGGTTAGCAAAGGTTCAAGGTTAACTTCCCTAGTATCTAAAAGTCTAACAACTCACTTAATATGGTATTACAAACACAATCTAAAGGTTCTTTTTTTGTTTGTTTGTTTGTTTCCTCCTTTTTCTTTCTACTCCATTTTTTATATATTAGATATCATATTCTGTACTGTTCGTCTATCCCTTGATTGACTTTGGGTATAGTTAATTTAATTTTGCATTTGTTTAGTAATTAGCTGTTCTATTTTCTTTACTGTGGTTTTATTACCTCTGGTGACAGCTAATAAACCGTAGGAACACTTCCATCTATAGCAGTCCCTTCAAAATACACTGTAGAGATGGTTTGTGGGAGGCAAATTCTCTCAGCTTTTGCTTATCTGGGAATTGTTTAATCCCTCCTTCAAATTTAAATGATAATTTTGCCAGATAAAGTAATCTTGGTTCAAGGTGCTCTGCTTCATTGCATTAAATACATCATGCCACTCCCTTCTGGCCTGTAAGGTTTCTGCTGAGAAGTCTGATGATAGCCTGATGGGCTTTCCTTTGTATGTGATCTTATTTCTCTAACTGCTTTTAATATTCTATCCTTATCCTTGATTTTTGCCATTTTAATTACTATATGTCTTGGTGTTGTCTTCCTTGGGTCCTTTGTGCTGGTAGATCTGCGTACTTCCTTGGCCTGAGAGACTATCTCCTTCCCCAGATTGGGGAAGTTTTCAGCAATCACCTCCTCAAAGACACTTTCTATCCGTTTTTCTCTCTCTTCTTCTTCTGGTACCCCTATAATGCGAATATTGTTCCCTTTGGATTGGTCACACAGTTCTCTCAATATTCTTATAGTCTTAGAGATCCTTTTATCTCTCAGTGCCTCAGCTTCTTTGTATTCCTCTTCTCTATTTTCTATTCCATTTATTGTCTCCTCCACCGTATCCAATCTGCTTTTAATACTGTTCATTGTGTTCTTCAATTATTGGATCTCCGAACGGAATTCATTCCTGAATTTTTGAATATCTTTCCATACCTCCATGAGCATGTTAATGATTTTTATTTTGAACTCCCTTTCAGGGAGAGTTATAAGGTCCATATCATTTAAATCTTTCCCAGGAGTTGTATTCATAATTTTACTCTGGACCAGGTTCCTTTGGCCTTTCATATTTGTGTATGGCGCCCTCTAGTGCCCAGAAGCTCTACTCTCTGGAGCTGCTCAGCCCCTGAAGCAATGCGGGGATTGTAGGGGAGTGGTATTGGTGCCTCTGGGGAGGAAAGGGCTGTTTGCTGGTTCCTGGCTGCTATGCCTGTCTCCACTGTCTGAACCAGTGGGCTGAGCACACAGGTATAAGCCTCTGCTTTGCGTTTTTAGTTGCTGTAGACAGATCTTCCCTCTGGCTGGCCTAACACCAGGGAAGGATTTCCCTGTTGCAAGCCCGGTGGGGCTGTCCAGGAGAAAGGCACACTAGTCTGCCTGTCATAGAAGGGGTTCTTGGAGCTATGTAGGCAGCCAGGGAGCTGGAGCACCTGAAGATCGTGAAAGCTCCCAACCTGCTTGGCAGAGTGCACCTGGACAATTTTGTCTGCCTGTCCTTTCTCCTGAGTAGTAAGCTCTGTGCAATCCTTGCCCCTTTAGCAGCCCTCTTGCTAAAGGCTTCTTTGTTAGGAAGTCTCTCCGACTGCCCGCCTTTCTTTTGTCCCTGAGCAGCTGGGTATGGATCCCTGCTTTCACAAGCAGCTGGAATCTTAGTGTGTTCAGGAATTCTGCCTGTCTTAGCTTTCCAACCCCCTAATTACAAGAGTATCATGCAAGGACCATGAAATGTAGGTTTGTGCTCCCAGAGCTGATCTCCAGAGTTAGGTATTCAGCAGTCCCACATCTCCACTCCCTCCCTGCTCAGTTCCTGTTCCTCCCACTGGTGAGCTGGGGTGGGGGAAGGTCTTGGATCCCGCAGGACCACAGCTTTAGTACGTCACCCTTTTCTGTGTGGGCTGCTCTTGTCTCCAGGTGTATGCAGTTTGTTGCCCTCCTCTTTCCCCTTGCTCTTTCAAGGGTAGTTGTAGTAGCTTTATTTTCATATTATATGAGATTTTAGGAGGAAGCCTCTGTCTCACCTCTCACGCCGCCATCTTTAATCCCTGCAAATCCCCTAGGTATTCTATTGTTTTTGATGCAATTGTGAATGGAATTGTTTTTCTGATTTCTCTTTCTGTTCATCGTTAGTGTATAGGAAAGCAACAGAAATCTGTGTGTTAAATTTGTATCCTGCGACTTTGCTGAATTCAGATATTCGTTCTAGTAGTTTTGGAGTGGAGTCTTTAGGGTTTTTTATGTACAATATCATGTCATCTGCAAATAGTGACAATTTGACTTCTTCTTTACCAATCAGGATGCCTTGTATGTCTTTGTTTTGTCTGATTGCCATGGCTAGGACTTCCAGTACTATTTTGAATAACAGTGGAGAGAGTGGGCATCCGTGTCTTGTTCCCGATCTTAAATGAAAAGCTTTCATCTTCTTGCTGTTAAGTATGATGTTGGCTGTGGGTTTGTCATATATGGCCTTTATGATGTTGAGGTACTTGCCCTCTATACCCATTTTGTTGAGAGTTTTAATCATGAATGGTTGCTGAATTTTGTCAAATGCTTTTTCAGCATCTATGGAGATGATCATGTGGTTTTTGTTCTTTTTGTTGATGTGGTGGATGATGTTGATGGATTTTCGAAAGCAGTTATTTTTGAATGGTATTCGAGGTTTTGTGAATCCTTTTCCCTTTCCTCTCTGATAAGTGTCCCCTTTTCTTCCAAGCAAAATCATGGAGGTTGATCTTGCATTCTTTGAACCAGCAAAGGAAAAAGAAGAGCTTGGAATGTTGTCTCACATCAGTGAAATTTTGGAAAGAAGTTAAAAATCAGGCAGTGACCTGCTGTAGCTCCCCTCCCCACACCTGTCAAAGGATAGGGAGCCCTCTGAATTGCTCTTTACCTGTTGACATCTATTAAGAGACCAGTTTGTGCTTATGAAGTAAAATGGTAGAGGGACAAGAATCATCTTAAGTAGAGGGGACTGGTTTGAAAGGGACTAGCTGAATTCAGTTAATGGAACTAGGTAATCCTAAGCAACTGTCTTTATGAGAGAGTGGGGACATTTGGAGTTAGAGTGTGATTTGAAGTTTTGGAGGACCATTCAGACAGTAAGTTGCTTATTATGGAAACCAATTTCAGTAATATTCAGTTAACTTGCTCAGTTTAGTTTGGGTTGGTTTTCTTAGATTTTTTTGTAATAATCTGAGCTATTGATAAATTAAGCATAAATTGTTACTGGATACTTATCTCCAGGCACCTTCAGGTCTGTTGCACCAGCCCCATTAGCTAAGAGCCTGTAAACTGCCTACAGGGTGAGGGGAAAGAAATCTTATTAACAGTGCTTTGTAATTAAGGGTTTTACATATGAGTGGGGCCTTTTTTTAAGAGGAAAATCTTTTAGAGAACGATTTTAAATAAGCACTGAATGGGAGAGCTGTTTGACAGTGTATTCCTGGTGTTAAATTAACAATTTACTGCTTCATCGTACTTATGAACTAACAATTCCAAAATCTTAGCTCAGAATTACTATGGCATGGGTTTGGCAATTACTATAAATTACCTTGAAAATACAAAACCTGTCAAAATTTGATGGGATTGTGTTCCTGGAATTTTGTGATAACTGAAAACTGGGTAAGTACTGTCTGACGCCTTCAACTATTATTGTGTTCACTTATAATTCCAGAAGGCACAACTTGGCGAAAAAAAAAAAAAAGAGGGTAGGGGGAATCCTCAAGTCAGGTGCAATAACTGTGAGGCAAACGCTTGTAACAGTCTTGATCCAGGTTTACACATAGAGGGAAAGACTTCTACACCATCAAACCAGGGTCTTTCTTTCATCTTCCCTAAACCATTATTAGAGCAACGTCTCATCATTTGCTTATTGTTACATATACAAAAAGGGGATTAGAAAAGAAAAAAAGAATCACAGAAATATCTTCAATGTCCAGCTGCTCCCACCAATACATCAACTCTTAGGTTTAAGACTAGAGTCTAGGAACACTTCAGCGGTCATAAAATAAGGAAAATACAGACTACGGCTACACAAATAAAAATAAATGAGGTAGATAAATTAAAGCTTTCACACCCAGGACTTGCCTGTTCCAACTTCATAGCCTTCATGCAATACTCAGAAAAAAAAAGTCTTCATAATTCCTTGGCCTAAATCACACCAAGCAAATTTTTTTTTTTAACTCAGAATGTGAACCTGTGTAAGAAAGCACGCCCTTCCATGCGTTTCTTCAAGAATGGGAACCCAAGTTCCTCAACAAGAGTAGGCACTGGCGAACCAAATCAAGTCACCTGAGATTTCCTGCTCAAGGTGCCCACCCCTCCTGGTGGCCAGGAAGAAGGAAGCATCTGGAAAGCATAGGGGGTACACATTGGCACTCTAGGGGATCCATTTAATGGTTTAAATTACCCTTTAAGGCTGCATCCCATTTTTAGTATAGTTTATTCAGTTTAAAGTATTTTCTATTTTCCTTGTGGTTTCTTACTAAAAGCTTTACTTTTTGAAAAATATGTAAAGGAACATCACCCCCTCCTCCTCAAGAAAAGGGCCATAATTGGGATCACAGTGGCTAACTTTGTATCCTCTTTGTTTAGAATTCTGTCTTGAGCACAGTCACATGCCATTAAAGTGTACTTTGGGAAAGTTTTCATGGCTACATGATATTCCATCATGATTGTACACAGTTTAATATCCCTATGGTTGGGCAGCTAGCTTGTTTCTAAGCAGTTTTCTGTTATAAACAACAGTGTAAAGATTCTCTTTGAAAATAGTCATTGACATCTGTGTTTGCTTAGGATATGTTCATTAAAATGGTGGTCTGTGTCAAAGGATGTGAGGACCAGTTTATATTTATCTATACATACCTGTATATAGTCAAATTGCTCTTCAGAGAGTTTACTGCATTAGGCAAAGCCTTAGTGTAGTTGGATCTTCACTAAGAGCAGGAAAGTTGGCATGCTGTCCTTCATTCATTTCTGCTTGGGTTCTCTGCATGATATGATGTCATAAGAGTTAAGAAACTAAAAAGTGGTGAGGAAAAAACAAAGCAGTAACTCTTTAAATGGCAGCACAGAGGGTGTGAGATGACCACCTCCTCTCGCATTCAAGTAATGAATTTTCTTTGAACTGCATAGCAACTATGAAATCATTTATAAATTTCTGTCCATTGTGCTTGGAAGACATACACATAAATGACAGATCCTTGGAGATCTGTCAAAACAGAGCTGGCTGCATCTCTTACCTATGGTAAGTATAGAAGGAACTTAGTCACTTGCACCCCTAGATACCTAGCCTGCTGTTTTTTCCCACTCCCAGTCAGAAAATTTCTTTCTTTACAATTTTGGGAATCACTGTAGATATTTCCTTTTCCTTCTTGCATACACCATCTAATTGGTTTTCAGGTCCTATAGATTTTATCTCATTGATAATGCTGGAATTCACCTTTCCTCCATTCCCATTGCTGCTAAGTTGGTTTAGGACTTTTATCTTCCACTAGGAAAATTGTTATGTCTCACACTTTTATTCAGTTTTGGTCCATCATTTACATAACTGCCAACGTGTTTTTCACTGGCCTACTATCACAGCTGCTTAGCATGTCTTACCAAGCATTTTGGAACCTATCCTCTGCCTACTGCTTTAGCCACTTGGTGTTCTGTCACACAGTTGTAGAAAGGTACCCATTAGGGTCACGTTCATCTTTCTGTGTCATTGCTGCAGTGCCCTCACATACTCTGTATGTGCCCAGAAGAATTACTGAAACAAAATGTTGGTGTCATTTTTAACATTTTGAGACACTTTTCTCAAGTTTTTCCAAAAGGGTTGTGTTTAGTTACTCCTCCTGTTAACAGTGAGTGGACAGTGACTTTCCCTTTACCCCAATTTCACTGGAAAATATTTGCTAATTCTGTAAGTGAAATTATCTTTCATGACTTTTTAAAATTTGCATTTCTCTCAAGTTGAGTGTTTTACTCTGTTTGTTAACTGGTCTTCTAAGGAAGCTAGAGGAAGAGAAGCAAAACTCTTTTTAAGAATTAGAAAGTCTGTCAGACTATGGATTGTCAGGTTTTGGAATGTTAACATAAAAAGCCTTAAGTATCAGTCCATTTTTGTTAGTTAGGACTCCTAGATACAGGTGATAAGAAACTTGAAACTAGCAGAATCATAAAGAAAATGACTCAGTTAAGGAATCAAGGGAGGGTTTTTGTTTTTTAACCCAGGGAAATTAGCCAAGTAAATCCTGGATAGGGATAGGGCAGGGGTATATATAGTTGGACCAAGGAGCAATTCCTGATCCTTTCCCCAGCTTCTCATGCAAATCAGCATGTTGAATCCCTCCTTTGAGGGATAGCCACGCTTCCCATGTCCCACACTGTTCAGAAGTGCTTGCTCCTCAAGAGGGGCTGGTTCCCTCCCACCCCTTCCCTCAGTTCCTGTTTGAATATCTTGGGAGAGTTTTGTGTGTTTGGGGGATGCACTGGAGCTGCAACCACAGGAAACGAGGAAGTTTGTTCTTGGAGAAGGGCCCTGAGGGCAGGGGGAAATGAAGAAACTCACTGTCCACAAAAGAGAAAGGCCCCTCCTAAGCCAACTGATGTATAAGTGAGTGAGATAAGAGAGTAGGAGAAGAATCAGAGTCAAGGCAGGAGTCAGGTTGTCTGCGATTCATGCTTGGTCTGTGTTTGTGATTGGATTTTCTTTTTCTAATGACCCTCTAGGCAGAAGGAAGGATGTCTGAGAAGAAGACCTGTAGGTATTGGGTAGAGGGTATAGTTCAAGGTCGTAGGAACTTTCTATTGCAGAGAAGGTGAGTGGCATCACTCTACCTGGATTAAATCAGGACTACATGTTGACCTTGCCAGTTTCCCTCGGCCCTAGAAAGTGCCTGGATTTGCTATTGCTGTCTCATAGATGAATTGCTAACGCTGTACACCCGTTAAACAGCTAAGTCCTTCCCTGTAAACATGTGTCCCTGTCTCTTGTTTCTTAAAATACTCAGCCTCCTCGATCTGTTGTTTCTTTTTTTACGTTTTTACACTTTCATAGAAAGTCGTAACAAATATTTTTCTACTAAAAGAAAATTGGTATAAACACGATGATAAATGATACTTGACACCGTGGCTTACCCCTAAAGTGGATCAAATGGAGTTACAGGCATTTGGGACAAGAGAGGTTATCTTCCACAGGGGGATTCTAGCCATCTGTGTTGGCTTTGTGCTGGTGCTGCTTAGGTTGGCTTGGAAGTGATAGCTTATAACTAGAAATGTTTTTATAGCTTAGCCTTCTTAAATAGATTGTCCATGGCTGCAAACTAGACGACTAACCAAAAAGTCTCCACAATATTGGGCTCAGGTACCAAAGGCTTAGCCCCAGTTGGGAAAGCTTTAATCCCTCAGCCTCAGCTGCTTTTGACGTGGAACACCACCAGTGGCTTCTGGTTCTTACCTGAAGCATGGCCATGAGGACCTGGAAACCATAGGTTCTGCCTGGGCCTAGTGCTTTATCACTGCCTCATCTGATCCACACAGTTGGAGTTCAACTTGGTAAACGCTTATTCCGTAAATACCCAGCCAGCAGTTAAATAAGAGCAGCAACAAAAGAAACACTAGCATTCTAAGGCCAGAAAATGTAAATTGCTCCCCACATCTCACATCTGTTTTGAAAGTCTTTCCAAAGTTGAAGGAAATCTATTGTATGTAATTTTTAGGCTAGAGCTGTGTATATGTTTTTGCTTTGTGAAACCAACTTTGGACTGTGTTGAGTGTGTAGGATTTGTGTGTAGGGGGTGGGGAGGGAGGGGAGGGAGGACAAGGAGAGCCTACTTTCTGTTCATTTTCCTGTTTTTCTGTTGGGAACAGGAGACTGAAATCCAAAAGGTCCAAAAGGTCCCACTGGAACTGTTGTAGAAGAAAATGATGTGTGCATTTGACCCATAGGCGAGTGCCTGTCTGTCTCCCCAGCCAAATCATGAAAGAAAAGGTCTTATCACCTTCCTTGTTCAAGAGCAGAAAGAGCACATAAGACTTGATAATTATGCCTTTGAAAAGTAGATCTGAAAGCCTGAGTACCTGCCTGTTTTTTTCACAGTAGCCATTGATACTGTCTTTTCCGGCCTTCAAGGCCTTGAGTGCAGTGCTGCTCGCTGCCTTTTCATAAAAGGATCTTCCTAGTAAATCTTGGTCCCTGTTTATGTATGTATTTATATACACTCTTATGAAGATTTCACATGAAAAAACAATGTGGTTACAACATTCATCCATATCATCAAGTCCTCCCCATACCCATTGAAGTCACTGTCCATCAGTGTAGCAAGATGCCACAGAGTCACTATTTGCCTTCTCTGTGCTACACTGTCTTCACTGTGACCTCCCACACCATGTGTACTAAACATAATACCCCTCAATCCCCTTCTCCCTCCCTCCCCACCCGCCCTCCGTCACCCCTCCCCTTCGGTAACCACTAGTCCCTTTTTGGAGTCTGTGAGTCTGCTGCTGTTTTGTTCCTTCAGTTTTGCTTCGTTGTTATACTGTCTTGGCCCCTATTTCAAGGAAAGGTTATAGGTTATCTTCCTCCATCTCTGAACCCATTTGTTCCCTTATATTTTCTTGATTGAAGAGAAACGTTACTTCTGTCTAAAAGGAGAGTGATTTATTTATGCATTTATTTTACTGACCGCACTGTGACTCCTTGTAGTAGTCCTTTCCCGTTAGACATACATGACAGGCACAAAAAGTAACTCCTTTTAGATCCTTTCCCTCACAGTGGATCAGTCCTACTTTCATTTCTGCAAGTTATTTTCCAAACTGACTTTGACATAAACCTGACAAAACTGCTCTTAAATTGTACTTGTTTTTACTTTTATTTTTAAATAAAATGAACCCTATAGTCCAGATTAGAAATAACAGGTGTAAGTCTAAACTTAGGTTTTTATATAGACAGGTAGGTTAGGGTTGCCAGATAAAATACAGGATAGTAGTTATTTGGATTTCACATAAATGACATATTTGCACTAACACGGTATTTGCTGTGTTTAATTAAAATTAAATTTGAATTCAGCTAGACAGACAAAGCTAGGTAGCTTTTTTTTGTTTCTGTCAGCCGAGGGCCTAAAAGCAGTAACATGGGCACTCCTAGCAGCCGGATCTTGATTTCTAAGTATTCCCTGCTTGAAGAGTCCCAGGCTCCTGGAGAAAATGGCTAATTCCAAGGCTGGCCAGGGAAAGGACAAAATGAACACAGAACATCTTGCTGTGCCCAAAAAATAAAGATGGACCGAAAGAATGATGGGGACATGGTAAAGGGTGGCTTGAAGGGAGCTCCCTGTGGCCAAATCTGGAACAAATTGAGCAACAAAATAAATAACTGTAGAATTATAACCTACTGAATAACGTGGGAATCCATAGTGGGATGGGTAGATGGATAGGGACAGCTGGATGGATGAATGGATGGATGGAAAGAAAATCTCCTCCTGAAGCCAACTATCAAAGTAGAAATAAAGTCAGAAGTAGAAAAACATTTGGCATCTGTCAGGCAAGAATCATCAATGGGTGCTAGTGTAGACAAGTTTGAAGAGTAGCAGAATATGTGTATAGTCTCAAAGTATCTCAAAACAAGTTGTTAATTAATTACAGAAGGAAAAATAGTAACTTTCAGTAGATAAATTGAACAGACATTACCTTTACCAAAGGGTCAAAGCCAAGGCAATGGGTCTAATTGACAGCACGCACCCACTGGTGTGGTGCACCTAGAGCATAACACTACTTCTGCAGGGTATCTACCAAAGTGAATAGTCTAAATCTAATCATGAGGCATTACCAGGTAGACCCAACTTGAGGAACTTTCTAGGAAATATGTTTAAGTAGAATATTACAAGCAATTATTTTCTTATTTTGGAGTACGTAGTACATTCCAAAGTTGAAAGTCTGAAAGGCATAAAAAAAGGGAGCAATGAAGCAGCAGAATTTGAAACATTCCTCTCTAAAATTTGGTTCCCATTATCCCCAGTTTACTTACTTTTTTTGTTGTACAATATACAGAAAATCGTTTCAGATATGTTAATCCATATCTCTGTATGATATTTCTTCCTTTTATCTTTAGCCTGAGGGACACTACTAAATGAGCTTGCTAATAACTGTTCAGTTACTTGACCTAGTTCCCCACCCTGCTGTCCTTCAGCGTGGGTCTGTTATTCAATTGAAATATGTTTCTGTGTTGAATTTGGGGTTCCCCTCATCCTTACTGATTTGTGAGTGTACAGCATTCACATAGCCTCAGAATTCAGCAGTGTACGGGAGGGTATATTAAGAAAGGTGTCACACACACCCTCTTTTTTATTTTTATTTTTTTATTTTGGTATCATTAATATACAATTACATGAGCAACATTATGGTTACTAGACTCCCCCCATTATCAAGTCCCCACCACATAGCCCATTACAGTCACTGTCCATCAGCGTAGTAAGATGCTATAGAATCACTACTTGTCTTCTCTGTGTTATACTGCCTTCCCCATACACCCTCACCTGCTACATTATGTGTGTTAATCGTAATGAACCTTCTTCCCGCCTTATCCCTCCCTTCCCACCCTTCCTTCCCATTCTCTTTCCCTTTGGTAACTGTTAGTCCATTCTTGGGTTCTGTGAGTCTGCTGCTGTTTTGTTCCTTCAGTTTTTCCTTTGTTCTTATACTCCACATATGAGTGAAATCATTTGATACTTGTCTTTTTCTGCCTGGCTTATTTCACTGAGCATAATACCCTCCTGCTCCATCCATGCTGTTGCAAATGGTAGGAATTGTTTTCTTCTTGTGGCTGAATAATATTCCATTGTGTATATGTACCACATCTTCTTTATCCATTCATCTACTGTTGGACACTTAGGTTGCTTCCATTTCTTGGCTATTGTAAATAGTGCTGCAATAAACATAGGGGTGCATCTGTCTTTTTGAAACTGGGCTGCTGCATTCTTAGGGTAAATTCCTAGGAGTGGAATTCCTGGGTCAAATGGTATTTCTATTTTGTGTTTTTTGAGGAACCTCCATACTGCTTTCCACAATGGTTGAGCTAATATACATTCCCACCAGCCGTGTAGGAGGGTTCCCCTTTCTCCACATCCTCCCCGACATTTATTGTTGTTTGTTTTTTGGATGGCGGCTATCCTAACTGGTGTGAGGTGATATCTCATTGTGATTTTAATTTGCATTCTCTGATGATTAGTGATGTGGAGCACCTTTTCATGTGCCTGTTGGCCATCTGAATTTCTTCTTTGGAGAAGTGTCTATTCAGATCCTCTGCCCATTTTTTAATTGGATTATTTGCTTTTTGTTTGTTGAGGTGTGTGAGCTCTTTATATATTTTGGATGTCAACCCCTTCTCGGATAAGTTATTTATGAATATATTCTCCCATACTGTAGGGTGTCTTTTTATTCTACTGATGGTGTCCTTTGCTGTACAGAAGCTTTTTAGTTTGATATAGTCCCACTTGTTCATTTTTGCTTTTGTTTCCCTAGCCGGGGGAGATATGTTCATGAAGAAGTTGCTCATGTTTATGTCCAGGAGATTTTTGCCTATGTTTTTTTCTAAGAGTCTTATGGTTTCATGACTTACATTCAGGTCTTTGATCCACCTTGAGTTTACCTTTGTGTATGGGGTTAGACAATAATCCAGTTTCATTCTCTTGCATATAGCTGTCCAGTTTTGCCAAGACCAGCTGTTGAACAGGTTATCATTTCCCCATTGTATACCCATGGCTCCTTTATCGTATATTAATTGACTATATATGCTTAGGTTAATATCTGGACTCTCTATTCTGTTCCACTGGTCTGTGGGTCTGTTCTTGTGCCAGTACCAAATTGTCTTGATTACTGTGGTTTTGTAGTAGAGCTTGAAGTTGGGAAGCAAGATCCCCCCTGCTGTATTCTTCCTTGTCAGGATTGCTTGGGCTATTCGGGGTCTTCTGTGGTTCCATGTGAATTTTAGAACTATTTGTTCCAGTTGTTTGAAGAATGCTATTGGTATTTTGATAGGGATTGCATTGAATCTGTAGATTGCTTTAGGCAGTATGGCCATTTTGACAATACTAATTCTTCCTAGTGAAGAGCATGGGATGAGTTTCCATGTGTTAGTGCCCTCTTTAATTTCTCTTAAGAGTGTCTTGTAGTTTTCAGGGTATAGGTCTTTCACTTCCTTAGTGAGGTTTATTCCTAGGTATTTTATTCTTTTTGATGCAATTGTGAATGGAATTGTTTTCCTGATTTCTCTTTCTGCTCGGTCACCGTTAGTGTATAGGAAAGCAACAGATTTCTGTGTATTAATTTTGTATCCTGCAACTTTGCTGAATTCAGATATTAGTTCTAGTAGTTTTGGAGTGGAGTCTTTAGGGTTTTTTATGTACAGTGTCCTGTCATCTGCAAACAGTGACAGTTTGACTTCTTCCTTAGCAATCTGGATGTCTTTTATTTCTTTGTGTTGTCTGATTGCTGTGGCTAGGACCTCCAGTACTATGTTGAATAACAGTGGGGAGAGTGGCCATCCCTGTCTTGTTCCCAATCTTAGGTGAAAAACTTTCAGCTTCTTGCTGCTGAGTATGATGTTGGCTGTGGGTTTGTCATATATGGCCTTTATAATGTTGAGGTACTTGCCCTCTTTACCCATTTTGTTGAGAGTTTTAATCATGAATGGATGCTGAATTTTGTCAAATGCTTTTCCAGCATCTATGGAGATGATCATGTGGTCTCTGTCCTTTTTTTTGTTGATGTGGTGGATGATGTTGATGGGTTTTCGAATATTGTACCTTCCTTGCATCCCTGAGATGAATCCCACTTGACCATGGTGTATGATCCTCTTGATGTAGTTTTGAATTCATTTTGCTGATATTTTGTTTAGTATTTTTGCATCTATGTTCATCAGGGATATTGGTCTGTAATTTTCTTTTTTTTGTGGGGTCTTTGCTTGGTGTTGATATTAGATTGATGCTGGCTTCATAGAATGAGTTTGGAGGTATTCCCTCCTCTTCTATTTTTTGGAAAACTTTAAGGAGAATGGGTACTACTCTAAATGTCTGGTAAGATTCAGCGGTGAATCCATCTGGTCTGGGGGTTTTGTTCTTGGGTAGTTTTTTGATTACTGATTCAGTTTCGTTGCTGGTAATTGATCTGTTTAGATGTTCTGTTTCTTCATTGGTCAGTCTTGGAATGTATTTTTCTAGAAAGTTGTCCATTTCTTCTAGGTTATCCAGTTTGTTAGCATATAGATTTTCATAGTATTCTCTAATAACTCTTTGTATGTCTGTGGTGTCCATCATGATTTTTCCTTTCTCATTTCTGATTCTGTTTATGTGTGTAGGTTCTCTTTTTCTCTTAATAAGTCTCGCTAGGGGTTTATCTATTTTGTTTATTTTCTTAAAGAACCAGCTCTTGGTTTCATTGATTTTTTTCTATTGTTTTATTCTTCTCAATTTTATTTATTTCTTCTCTGTTTTTTATTATGTCCCTCCTTCTGCTGATTTGGGGCCTCATTTTTTCTTCTTTTTCCAGTGTCCATAATTGTGACTTTAGACCATTCATTTGGCATTGTTCTTCCTTCTTTAAATAGGCCTGGATTCTTATATACTTTCCTCTTAGAACTGCCTTCGCTGTGTCCCACAGAAGTTGGGGCATTGTGCCGTTGTTGTCATTTGTCTCCATATATTGCTTGATCTCTGTTTTAATTTGGTCATTGATCCATTGATTATTTAGGAGCATGTTGTTAAGCCTCCACATGCTTGTGAGCCTTTTTGTTTTCTTTGTACAGTTTATTTCTAGGTTTATACCTTTGTGATCTGAGAAGTTGGTTGGTAGAATTTCAATCTTTTTGAATTTACTAAGGCTCTTTTTGTGGCCTAGTATGTGGTCTATTCTGGAAAGTGTTAGATGTGCACTTGAGAAGAATGTGTATCCTGCTGCTTTTGGGTGCAGAATTCTGTAGATATCTGTTAGGTCCATCTGTTCTAGTGTGTTGTTCAGTGCCTCTGTGTCCTTACTTATTTTTCTGTCTGGTTGATCTGTCCTTTGAAGTGAGTGTTGTGTTGAAGTCTCCTAAAATGAATTCATTCCATTCTATTTCTTCCTTTAATTCTGTTAGTATTTGTTTCACATATGTAGGTGGTCCTGTGTTGGGTGCATAAATATTTATAATGGTTATATCCTCTTGTTGGACTGAACCCTTTATCATTATGTAATGTCCTTCTTTGTCTCTTGCTACTTTCTTCATTTTGAAGTCTATTTTGTCTGATACAAGTACTGCAACACCTGCTTGTTTCTCCCAATAGTTTGCATGAAATATCTTTTCCATCCCTTCACTTTTAGTCTGTGTATGTCTTTGGGTTTGAGGCGAGTCTCTTGTAGGCAGTATAATGATGGGTGTTGCTTTTTTATCCATTCTGTTACTCTTTGTCTTTTGATTGGTGCATTCAGTCCATTTACATTTAGGGTGATTATCGATAGGTATGCATTTATTGCCATTACAGGCTTTAGATTCGTGGTTACCAAAGGTTCAAGTTTAGCTTTTTTGCTTTCTAACAGCCTAACTTTAACTCACCTATTACGCTATTATAAACACAGTCTGATGATTCTTTATTTCTCTCCCTTTCTTTTCTTTATCCTCCACTCTTTTTTATGTTGGGTGTTTTATTCTGTACTCTTTTGTGTTTACCTTGACTGCTTTTGTTGATAGCTGATTTTATTTTGCATTTAGTTAGTATTTGGTTGGTCTACTTTCTTTGCTGTAGTTTTATTTTCTCTGGTGACATCTGTTTAGCCTTAGGAGCACTTCTGTCTAGAGCAGTCCCTTTAAAAAACACTGTAGAGATGGTTTGTGGGAGGTAAATTCCCTCAAATTTTGCTCCTCTGGGAATTGTTTAATCTGTCCTTCAAATTTAAATGATAATCTTGAAGTATTCTTGGTTCTAGGCCCTTGTGTTTTATTGCATTGAATATATCATGCCATTCTCTTCCGGCCTGTAAGGGTTCTGTTGAGAAGTCTGATGATAGCCTAATGGGTTTTCCTTTGTAGGTGATCTTTTTTCTCTCTCTGGCTGCTTTTAATACTCTGTCCTTGTCTTTGATATTTGCCATTTTAATTATTATATGTCTTGTTGTTGTCCTCCTTGGGTCCCTTGTATTGGGAGATCTGTGGACTTCTGTGATCTGAGAGACTGTTTCCTTCCCCAGCTTGGGGAAGTTTTCAGCAATTATTTCTTCAAAGACACCTTCTATCCCTTTTTCTCTCTCTTCTTCTAGTACACCTATAATGCGAATATTACTCCATTTGTCTTGGTTCTCTTAATATTCTTTCATTCTTAGAGATCCTTTTATATCTTTCTGCCTCAGCTTCTCTGTATTCCTGTTCTCTGATTTCTATTCCATGAACAGTCTCGTGTACCTCATCCAGTCTGCTCGTAAATCCTTCCATTGTTTGTCTCATTTCTGTTATCTCCCTCTGGAATTCATCCCTTAGCTCTTGCATATTTCTCTGTAGCTCCATCAGCATGGTTATGACTTTTATTTTGAATTCTTTTTCAGTAAGATTGGTGATTTTGGTCTCACCAGGCCCTCTCTCTGGTGTTTGAGGGATTTTGGACCAAACAAGGGTCTTCTGCCTTTTCATGGCAATGGAAGTGATTGCTGCCGAGTGGTGCATGTGTCAGCTGGGAGAACAAAGTCTCTTCTTGCTTGCTTGTCACCTTGCTCGTCTCCGCTGCCTGTGTTGGTCATCCGCACACAGGGAGCAGCCTCTTGGTTGATCCCCTGAGCTGCCATGGATGGGGCAGCCCTTGGGATGGCCCAGGGCACTGGCAGTGGTTGCAGGCGAGGAGCACGTGTTCGGCACGAGAACTTAGCTCGTATGTGCTTGGTGGACTCTGTGCCGGTTTCCTCTGCCCATGCTGGTCAGCAGCACTCATGGGGCAGCCTCTGGGTTAATCCCCTGAGCTGCCATGGTGGGGCGGCCCTTGGGATGGTCTATGGCCCTGGCAGGGGTTGCAGGCGCGCAGCACATGTTCGCTGTGAGAACAGAGCACCTATGTGCTTTCTGGACTCTGCGTCAGCTTCCTCTGCCTGTGCCGGTCGGCCACGCGCACTGGGTAGCCTCTGGGTTAATCCCCTGAGCTGCTGTGGGTAGGGCAGCCCTCGGTATGGCCTATGACACTGGCGGAGTTTGCCGGTGAACAGCGGCTGTTCGCTGCGAGAATTAAGCCCCTTTGTGCCTTGTGGACTCCACACCAGTTTCCCCTGTCTGTGTTGGTTGACTGCAGACAGGGGGCAGCCTCTTGATCTGGCCCGGTTAGCAATGCGCTGGGAGAAGTCTTTTTTGTGGTTGCTGTGGGCAGGGCTGCTCCCCGGTTGCTCCGTAGCAATGGCGGATCAGCCAGTTCGCTTGCAGTGCCGGTGGGGGCAAATGAACGGCAGGCTGCTTATTCCCATGAGGGGCTTTGGTGCTGGGTTGCCAGGGCGTTAGGACGCCTGAAGTTTCTTAAAGTTCCCAGCCTGCTGGGCTGAGTGTGTCAGGCAGATTTTGTCCACCTGTTAAACCCTTGTCCCTTTAAGGCTTTTAAAGTGCCCACTTTTCTCTTGTGTCAGGGCAACCGGTTGTGGGAACTTGTTCGCAGTCTTAGTCTCCGATTTTCCGTTCCTCTAATATCCAGTACACCATGCACTGTGTGTCTGTGCTCTTGGTGTAGATTACTAGGGCTGGTTATTTAGCAGCCTGTGTTTCCACTCCCTCCCTGCTCTGATTGTTTTCCTCCCACTGGTGAGCTGGGGTGGGGGGAGTGCTCAGGTCCCGCCGGGTCATGGCTTTGATCTTACCCTTTTCGTGAGATGTTGAGTTCTCGCAGATGTAGATGAAGTCTGGCTGGTGTACTGTATGTGGTCACTCTTTTATTTTATTTTTATTTTTATTTATTTTTTCTTAAGGTATTATTGATATACACTTATGAAGGTTTCACATGAAAAAACAATGTGGTTATTACATTCACCCATATTATCAAGTCCCCACTCATACCCCAATTCAGTCACTGTCCATCAGTGTAGTAAGATCACACAGATTCACTATTTGCCTTCTCTGTGCTACACTGTTTTCCCAGTGATTCCCCACACCATGTGTACTAAACATAATACCCTGTATCTGGTCACTCTTTTAGGAATAGTTGTATTCGCTGTGTTTTCAAAGCATATATGGTTTTGGGAGATTTCCTCCACCCTACTCATGCCGCCATCTTGAGAATCAGAAAGCCACTCTTAATGTGCTGCCCCACACCCTCTTTTTTTTTTTTTTTTTTTTACTCTAATCCCACACCTGCCAGCTAGGTAACCAATTTCATTAGTCTCTGGTTGATCCTTTTTGTTTCTTTTTGCTCAAGTGAGCATATATATGTATACTTATTTCCCCATATGTCTTATGAGCAAAATAACAATCTCTAGATACTCTCTTGCACTTTGCTTTCTTTATTTACTAATACATCCTTGAAAAGAAATTACACCACATTCCTAGAGATTGTCACGTGCTTTTCATTTTACAGTTGCATAGCACTCCCTTATGTGGATATACTGTGCCCTGTTCAGTCATTCGGATTGTCTCTAGTATTTTGCATTTATAAATAGTGCTAGTACATGTGTATTCACACTGTTGGAGGTGCATCATCAGGGTGAATTTTCCTTTTAATTAAGGTTTCATTGATATACATACAATCTTACGAAGGTTTCACATGAGCAGCATTGTGGTTTCAACATCAGGGTGAATTCTTAAGAATGAATTGCTATGTCAAAAGCTAGCTGCATGTGTAATTTTGTTAGAGATTGCAAAATTCCTCTCCATAAAAGTCCTGCCAGTTTTCATTCTCATTAGTAGTAAATGAGGTGTTTCCCCCACACTCACAAACCGAGTGTGGTGTTAGACTTTTGTGGTTTTGCTAATCGTATAGATACAAAATATGTGAAAATTGATATATCATTCAGTGTTTTCAGAAATGTTTTAATTTGTATGTTTCTTATGGAAGTATGGTATTTTAAAATTATACAATAATATTGTTTTTCTAGACGAAACTGCAAAGGAAATCCGAATTGCTTGGTTGGGATTGGTGAGCATATTTGGTTAGGAGAAATAGATGAAAATAGTTTTCATAACATTGATGATCCCAACTGCGAGAGGAGAAAAAAGGTAAGCTATCTTTTTAAGTGGTTTCTATATGGTGTTTCTGTGTTTTTTATTTTATTTTGTGTCCATGGTCAGAAACCATTTCTGATTTTAGGTAACTGTTGTAGGTTTAAGATAAGTAGTAGAGTTTAATGCTATAAACTGCTTCATTTTTAACAGTTCTTAATGGTATACTTTAAAATAGGTAGCTATGTAGTCCAGTTAGCCTTTAAATAAAAGTTTTAGTTAAATACTGATTCTATGTTTATTTTAACATTGGCATGTTTTATTTTGAACTCTTGTTAAGTCTCTTTAAAGAAATGGTAAATCAAGGGAACATGCTGCCATAATGATATCACTGTGGTTTTTGGGGGCATGTATTTTTATATATTATGCACACAACAGGTAGTTTTACTTTTTTGTTTTTGAGTACAGATTAATATTTTCTAAACATAAAGACTGGCATTCACAAAATAGTTAGCTGTATAGATATTGTCTCCAATAAAAAGAGTCCTTTTAGGTTCAGGAATTCTCGATCTTCAGAAGAAGTTGCAGGCAACTCTGTCGTATGCCCCCCACCCCTTGCCCCTCCACCCCCGCCTTCTCCCAGATCTATAGGATAAAAAGGAACTTCTCTGGAAGTTTTGCTTTGTCATTCTTCTAAATGTTGGCAGTTCAAGAATAGAGCAAATCAAAACCCTATAGGCACATGTTTGGAACTGATCGGTCCTTGATCCCACTGTTTTAATTTTCAATACAAGTGGCTAGAGAAGACTCGAGAGGGGCGGTGGTGTTAGCCTAAGTCTTTTTTCCACTCCTGTAGTCAACCCAGATGGGGCTTTCATGAAAATTATGTCTACCCCCAGCCAAGAGAGGTATAAGGTGGTTATACCATGTTGGTTGAGGTGGTTTTAATAAATCTTTAATGTGAAATTTATATAGACGATAATGCCGCTTGTAATTTTTTTTGTTTAAAGGGAAATTGATTTTGTAATTGTAAGTCTTGTTGTTTTGTAGAACTCATTTGTGGGCCTCACGAACCTTGGCGCTACTTGTTATGTCAACACGTTTCTCCAAGTGTGGTTTCTCAACCTGGAGCTTCGGCAGGCCCTGTACTTATGTCCAAGTACGTGTAACAACTACGTGATGGGAGATGGTATCCAGGAAGAGAAAGGTTAGTGGGAATGCATTTGGGTTGGGTTCACTTCTCAGTATATTGCCAGCTAGATTACTCATGAACCAAACAAATAGAGGAAACTAACTTTTGAGCGCTCATTATGTGCCACACACAGTGCTAGGTCCTTTATAAAGATTGTTAGGATTCTAAATAGTTTTGCCTATTTTCTGTGTGTTTTGTGCCATTTATGTGCCAACATAGCTAGTATTCAAGTGAAGGAGGTATATTTGATTATTCTTATGTAGCTTACAGCTATAATTTCTCTGGGCGATATGCTGTGATTATAGTCCATTAATTTCTAATGGTTCATTAAAAATCAATCAGTAAAGCAGACAAGGTTACTTTTTGCCTTGTTTGAGAGAATAATGTAACTACAAATAATTTTTTTGTCCTGATTTCCAAATAGGCTGATAGAGGATACCCTCTAACAAATTCATTAACTTTGAGTGTAGACTCATTGCAAATTTAGACAGAATCAGTTTTAAATTGTTCCTGTTAGAATTACTTAGTTTTTTTCATGCATAGTATGTGGATTGTTATTCCTAATTGATAATACTTTCTAATAGATTATTCTCTTTGAGATGGAACTTTCATGGAAGAACCAGGTTTTTCTCCTTTAGAAAGCTTGGGGGTCGAGGGAAGTGAGTGTCTTAAGATTATGTAGGTCTGGGAGCTCCATGTTGGGAGCCGTTGATTCTTACTCCCCTCTGTAAATTCCTTGCTGTCTTTTATATGCTCTGATTTGGACACATGGCTCCTGTCTTTGACTCTGATAGATAAAAGAGTATTCATAAGTCCTATATCTTCCTGGAGCCTCCAGACATGGGTCTTGGTCCTTGTTAATCGTAATCTTTGCATCAAAACACAGTGCTTAAAAATTCTTGTTTGTTCCCCCAAAGCTTTATTTCTATAGTTCTGAATATTTAAACCTAGGTTAATAGTATATTAAGTATTTAAAATAATAGTGTAGGTAAAGATGAGTAATGTAAAATGGATCGTTTAAAATTTTTAGCATTGTTTTGCTGAAGTATAAGCTTACCAATGAGAAGAGAGCTAAATAACAAGTAAAAACTAAATTTCCTTTTTATGGAATGATGTACCATGCATGGCCTTTTTAGGTTGTTGTGACTTTAATGTGTATCTTTAAGGAATGTTTTAAAAATTTCTGAACACACAGATTTTTGTATTTCGCTTAAGTTCTTTACCTTGTTCTCTGATGAGAGTGTACATTTCTGGTGCTGTCTTACCAAGCCCAGTGCAGTGTACTGGAAAGGGTTTACTTTGGAAATGGTGAAATCTGACTTCCATTCCCAGCTCAACCACTCTCCTACTGTGCAGATAGAAAAACCAGCAGACTATGATCTGTTTAAGACCTCACAGAGTATCTGTCTATAAAATAGGAGGGTTGGAGTAGATAGAAATTTACTTGAATAGCTTTTAACAGCCTGCAAAGCCCTTGCACCCCAGGAGGTAAGATTTGTATCTTTACAAGTGAAATTGAATTCCTGAAAGTCACAATCAGTAGCAAAGTGAGAAACCATTCAGAGTCCAGTCGGGAGATAGAAACTACAGGATAATTTGAAACAGAGAAAGAATAGGGAATTATTAGCAGGAAATTAGAGTACTGGGGGAATTGGTGAGTAAGAATTAAAGCGGACTTGATAAAATACAGGAATAGCAGATGCAGGGAGCAGCCACTATGTCTAGGGCTGAAAGAGAACACCTAGGGGAAATCCCTTACCCCTTCTGCTCAGGCCTGTGATCAGACATCTGCGGAGAAAGCACTGCCAGGGCTCTCACTGCATGGCCGGAAAGGTACTGAGATACCTGCTTGAAAATGTCCACAGACGCACTGGGCTTGGAACCTCCCTGCTAAGTCACCTGAGAGGTGCCCAGGACCTCATTTACAGGGTGGTCATTCAAAAGGAAGTGCCTCAGTAGAGGCATTCCACTGTGGAACCACCAGAGAAGGTGCTGGGAGAAGCTGCTAGCTGCTGTTGACTGCAGGAACCTGGAGTCCTAAGAAAGCTGTGCTCTGCAGGAGCCTGGTGAGACTGGCACAGATGAACCTCCCAGTGCCCTCTACTGACAAGACTTAACTTTGCACTACCTGGAGAAATATTTTCAGAGTTTATCACTGCTACCACAGAGCAGGCAAAGAAGGGTGGATTTGGAGCTGAGAAGGCAATTCGATAACTGGCACCGATGCTAATACTCAAAGTCTTTTAGGGCTCTTGAGATCCATTAAGCTTCCTGTTTGCATACCTTCCCCCAACTCATTAGACTTGCAACTCTAGAAGTCTAGGATTTTTGGCAGTGCATCATCATGCTCTTCATTCCAGTATGAACTGCTGTGCTTGAGATCCCTGTCACTTGATCTGTTCATGGTGAGCCCGTATTAATGAAATTATATTAGAGTATTTGGCCATCTTATCCAAATGCTAAATGTAGTATGAGTTTTATTCCTGGGATGGATGTTTCAGTGTGGTTTTACACTCTAGAACTGTAGTCATGATCGCTGTTGTTGTAATGCATATGTAACTCTTGTCTTTAGGCGATGTATTTAGACAGCATGGCTGCCTCGTTACTTCCAAAAAAATGTGTAACTTTTTAAAAGTTTTAAAACTATAATAAAACACTAACACAGTTTGGATGTAAGGGTGTTTCAAAATGTTCTCAGGTGAAGAGGAAGTATATATTTTAAAAAAGAAAAGTAGCAGTCTTCAAAAAACAAACCCATATATTTTTTTAATAGACTATGAGCCTCAAACAATTTGTGAACATCTCCAGTATTTGTTTGCCTTGTTGCAAAACAGTAATAGGCGATACATTGATCCATCGGGATTTGTTAAAGCCTTGGGTTTGGACACAGGGCAACAGCAGGTAAGAGCCTTTTATTTATTTTTAATATGAAAAGGTTCCCAAATAGTCCTTAGAATATTTATAGGATGAAATGAAGTGAAATACTTTTTAAAAACTAGTGTTTTTCTAGTTTGAATTAGAACATTTATTTACTGTTCAGTATATTACACATTTTCCTCGATCCCATTTCTGAAAGTTGTTGTGTGTGCACAAAATAATTCAACATAGCTCTAGTCCTTGTTCGAAAATGCTAAGTTCAAAGAACAGATAGTTCCTGGAATGTTTAACTTAAAACTGTCTGTTTCAGAAATTGAAAAGCAAGGTATGATTTTTCTTTTTATTAATCCAAACTTGTAGGATGCCCAAGAATTTTCAAAGCTCTTTATGTCTCTTTTGGAAGATACACTGTCTAAACAAAAGAATCCAGATGTGCGGAACATCGTCCAACAGCAGTTCTGTGGGGAATATGCTTATGTAACTGTGTAAGTGTGCTTCAGCTTCTTTGTGGTACATTTTATTCTGAGACAGTTGTTCATATGTTATCTAATTTTCAGTTCGGTTCCAAATTAATAGCTTTAGTGGGTTATCATGGGACCTGAAATATTTATAGTAATACATTTCCATGGGAACATATAAACAACTGACTTGATAATTGCAGTTGAACCCATCCAGGTGTTGGGAGCTGTGTCTGGTTGAGCTCTTGCCATTTACTTCATAGCTATGGTATGAGCTGAAAGAGTTAAGATTGGAGCTGGCTAGAATACTAAATATAATATACCTCTTGAAATTTTGCTTAATCATGGCCTCACCAATCATTTTCTGCTTTTACTTAATTTAATATACATAGTGTAGTAATTTCTGTGAAGAAGAACTAAGTTATTAAATGCTGCTTACCATATTTCTAGGATGTACTACCGTAGAACTTAATTGCTTTTCCTCCTCTGATCTTAATTTTATCATTCTGTTTTATTATAGTTGCAATCAGTGTGGCAGAGAGTCTAAGCTTTTATCAAAGTTTTATGAACTGGAGTTAAATATCCAAGGCCACAAACAATTAACAGATTGTATCTCAGAATTTTTGAAGGTATTCAAATTTTGATGTATATGTTGTTGCTGCTTATGAACAGTAAAATGCTATTCTGAATGGTTTTTCGATTTAATGGATAAATTTCATTACTTCATCTTTTTTACATATGAAGTGTCTCAGTTTATGTAATGATCTAGAAGGAACTTACAAAATTTTAAAGTATTGAAGCAGGCTCCGTCTTAAAATAACTTTTGGCTGTTTCAGGTTATTTTACATGTAAAGTTATGCATGTGTGAAAATTTGTGATTGGGGGTAGTAGAGTATTTAAGGAAATCTACATTCTGTTACCAGATTAATTTGCCTTTTCATTTAATGAGAACTAGACTGTGTTAAATGCAACTATTGTTTTACATGAATATGCTCATTCTTTAACCCCCTCCACTTCATATTTCTACTTTGTATCTAGATTTATGTAAATATGTAGAAGTGTGGTTCCCTTTTGTTCTAACTGGAAAAGCTGTTAAGAGGAAACCTTTGTTATCAAGTAGGAATAGACACGTAGCACAATAGATGAGCTTATTTTATAGTTTCCTTCCTTAAAATATTTTGTACTTTTCCTACTCCTTTAGCACAATCATTAGTGTGCTTGAAGTACTCATTATTGAATTCATTTAGCTAAATATCTTGAGTGCATAGTGTGTTCAGGCACTCTTGGCTACTGGGGATAACCACAGGGAGCAAAACAGACAAAAATTTGACTTTGAGGAACTTGTAGTGTAATGGCGTGGGGACCAGGGAGGGACATTAAATATGAGTAAAACATATAGTGTGTCAACTATAATAGATACTATGGAGAAAAATAAAGTAGGGAAGGGGGATGGAGAATGGTTGGGATGAGGTTGAGGTCAGTTGCAATTAGAAATAAAATGATTGAAGGTGAAGGAGTCAGACATGCAAGAAAATAGGGCAAGAGTGTTCTGGGCAGATGAAATAAGAAATGCAGAGCATGAGGTGAGAGCGTGTGTGGTAGTTTGAAGAACATCAAGGAGATTGGTGTTGCTGAAGTGAATAAGGAAGGGGTGAAAGATGAAGTCTCTAGTAGAGGTAACTAAGGACCATGTCAGATAGGGCCCGGTAGACCTTTGTCAGAAGTTTGACTTCTGCTCAGTTTGACTTCCGCTCAGAGAAGAGATGCCACTGGAGGGTTGTAAGCATAGCAGCGATGTAATCTGTTTTAACGGAACTCTGGGTGCTATCTTGGATAGGCTGTAGGTGGGGCGAGGGCAGAGAGGAGTTGAGGGTGGCTTAGACACAGGGTTAGCCAGGGAGGTGACAAGTAGTGTTTGGATTTTAGGTATATTTTCAAAGGAGAGCTGACCCAAGTTACAGACTGGGTATGGAGAGGAAGAGAGGAATCAGGATTCTCAAGGTTCTGTGGCCTGAGCATCTGGAAGAATGGAGTTGCCCTAACTGAGCTGAGGACAGTGGGGAGAGTAGATTTGGGAGAGACATTAGGAGTTTGCACTGGGGCATGTTATATTTGAGAAATATGGTTCATCTGAGAGGGGGGAAGTAGGAGCTGGATCAAATCACCAAGGGAGTGAGAGAGACAAGGAGTAAAGACTGAGCCCTGGGACATTCAGATATTAAGAGAACAAGGAGATAGGAGGAGCTGACAAAGAATGCTGAGGAGGAGGACTGGCCAGTGAGTTAAGAGGAAAACAGCTGAGTGTGGTGATATCCTGAGCCAAGTGAATAAAATAGCCCCAGTATTGTGTTCCTTATAGTAATCTGTATCGAAAGATTACTATAAAAACATAAAGGAAAAAGCTTAAAAGAAAACACCATTAACTATACCATTGAGTTTTCCCATGTTCCTCTTTTAGCTTTGTACTAAGAATGTGGTTTAATAATGTGTGTGTTATTACTAATTTTATTTACTAACCATGTGTGTGTAAAAATACATGCATTTTAATACCCCAGTGCCCATATATAGTTTCCACACATCTTCACTGGTTTCAAATTAATTTTGCTGCATCAAAATATGAATGATAATTTTTTTTAAAAAACCTACTTCCTTAGAATTTGCAGAAGTGGGATTATCCGGACAAAGGACCTAAAACAAGCATTTTAAAAATGGTACATTTTGGAAGGAGGCACATCGGTTTTAAATCATTCTTTGCAAATCAGCAACAGCACTGCTGAGTAGTGCCTTTTATCTTATGTGTCCTTCGTTATTTATAGTAGCTTGATTTTAAACAGCTTGAATGGGAGCCGGTAATTAAAATGAGCTTATGCTTTACAGCAGATATTTTAATCACTTAAAAAAAAACTCTTGGACTTAATAATTTTTTTAAAACTTACTATGTCTCATTCCTGATCAGGAAGAAAAATTAGAAGGAGACAATCGATATTTCTGTGAAAACTGTCAAAGCAAACAGAATGCAACAAGGAAGATCCGACTCCTGAGTCTGCCTTGCACTCTGAACTTACAGCTAATGCGTTTTGTCTTTGACAGGTAAAACTGTACACATAGTAGTGTTGGTTGCTTATTGTGGGCTAATATGTACAGATTTCCCCATAGTTAATGCAATTGCTTACAATTTGTAACTCCAGAATTGGGGAGGAAATAGGTGGAGCCTTTCATTTTGAAATGCCAATTAATTCATGATTTTATCATAAAATTCTTAAATCAGCCATATATAAGTGAGAACTAGACAGTAGGGAATCCTTATTTTTATTCTAAGAAATTATCAAAAACCGCAAAGGAAAACAAACATGTAGGTATGAACTGAAGTATCGTGTTCTGTATGATTGTATAAGAACAAAGTAGATTTTCTACTCGTTACAATCCCTTCATCCACTGTGGGAATATATCTTTCATTTTGTAATTAAAACCAGTAAATGTTTACATGTGTGCAGTTCTTCTGTAAAGCAGGAACATTGTGGCTTTCATTGGTGATTAAATTAGAACTTCTGGAAATGAGTATTGAATTTGGAATCAGTACTTTAAATTCATACCTTTTTAACCTATGGATGATTTTTTTTGCCAAATTATAAGATACTATTTTGTTTACTTCTAATCCTGCAGGTTTTTGAACAAGATTTGCTAAATGAAATCTACCCAGCTTCTATTGAGTTTATTAAAATAGCTGATAGAGCTTATACATTGTTTTATGATTATTGTAAATATAATTAGCTTTCCTCTTGGTTAGGCAAACTGGACATAAGAAAAAGCTGAATACCTACATTGGCTTCTCAGAAATTTTGGATATGGAGCCTTATGTGGAACATAAAGGTAATTTTTTTTTTACTGAGCAGTGATAATTATAATGTTCAGAGAGTGTAGTTGTGATCTGCTGTGATGAATACAGAAGAGCAGTTTATTACTAGATTTTATTTGCTAATCTTTGGGAACAAAGGCTTTTTAGGTGAGCCAGGGTGTTGCTTCTATTTTCTATAGGTACGTAACAAAAATTGGATGGTTCATCAATAGCTACATAATTAAGGGTACAAAAGAATAAAAAATAAAAAAGGTGTTTACTGCTCTGAACCCATACTTGATACCCTGGTCTCAGTAAACATCTAATTCCTCATAAGAAGTCTCTCCCAACTGCCTCAATTCACATTTTTTTCTTTTAACATTTTATCAACATTAGGTGGCATAATTCCAATATTTATAGTATAATTCTTAATTTCTGTGTCCAGTGATAAGCTCTAGAATGCTGTGAGACAGTTTCAAGAAGTAATTTATTACTTTTCTTTTTTGGTAGTATTCATCTTGCCAAACGGTGATTTCTGTTAGAGAAAACAAGCTTTTTGCCCTTTTGTTTCTTTTGCCCTGTCTAGAAGGACTGCTCTGCTTCCCTTTTGAGACTCATTTACTTATGGAAATTTTGATATAAACTCTGTTTCTTTCCATAAAAATGTTCTTGAGGCAGAGCTTAAAATAAAAACAAGCCATGAAACAAAACCTTGTAAAGAAATGACTGGGGAGGTGGGGGGTAATGTGTTAAATACTGAAGCTTTAAAATGAAAATGCATGATGCTGTGTCAGTACTGTGGGTTAAAACTTGTACTTCCATGGAGGAAGGAAACTGCTAGAGACTTCACAACTGTTACATTGGCTGAATGAATATACTTAGCTGTAGCTCACTCTGTATAGTAATTTGCTTCCTGCCTCCTTTGTTCAAGTAATTGTTAGAAATTAGAGAAGTTTGATAGCTTAGTGATTTCTCAGACTCCAGAAACTTAGGAGATGTAAAATTAGCACCTTCCTTGACTCCACTGTATGATTTTGTATAGTTCTTCTGATTATTGTTACTGAATTATGTATTTGTCCAATTTGTACTGTAAAGAAAGCAACATATTTACCCAGTAAGTAGAGTTGATAGTTTAAAAAAACAAAAACCTGTAGGAATGGTCTAATGTTAGTGTGTTGGGTTTACTAAATATAGTAAACTCTTAATTTTTAGGTAGAGAAACAAAAGCTGTCATCTTATTAGAATTGTTAATGAGGACTGGCAAGATTAATCCAGTAGTTAATAGTTAGAGGCCCATTTCTTTCACAGGCTATTGTAATGTTTGTTCTGCAAATGGACCTTACATAGGCAGAATAGTGAAAACAAATTGATTTTGTTGTAATTGCACAGGGTTTGGCTCATTCTAGATAATTTGCATGAAGAAGGCATAAAGAAGAGGAATAAAAGCCACCTGTAATTCTGTCACACAAGTAAACAGTATTTATATTTTCCTATATTCTTATTCATATGTGTCTGCACGCACATAGCCATATTTATTTATTTTTATTTTGGTATCATTAATCTACAATTACATGAGCAACATTATGTTTACTAGACTCCCCACATCATCAAGTCCCCACCATATAACCCATTACAGTCACTGTCCATCAGCGTAGTGAGATGCTATAGAACACTACTTGTCTTCTCTGTGTTGTACAGCCCTCCCCGTGTCCCCGCCCCGCCACATTATATCTGCTACTCATAATGGCCCCTTTCCCCCTTGTCCCTCCCTTCCCACCCATCCTCCCCAGTCCCTTTCCCTTTGGTAACTGTTAGTCCACTCTTGGGTTCTGTGAGTCTGCTGTGGTTTTGTTCCTTCAGTTTTTCCTTTGTTCTTATACTCCACAGATGAGTGAAATCATTTGATACTTGTCTTTTTCGGCTTGGCTTATTTCACTGAGCATAATACCCTCTAGCTCCATCCATGTTGTTCCAAATGGTAGGATTTGTTTTCTTCTTATGGCTGAATAATATTCCATTGTGTATATGTACCACATCTTCTTTATCCATTCATCTACTGATGGATACTTAGGTTGCTTCCATTTCTTGGCTTTTGTAAATAGTGCTGTGATAAACAAAGGGGTGCATATGTCTTTTTGAAACTGGGCTGCTGTATTCTTAGGGTAAATTCCTAGGAGTGGAATTCCTGGGTCAAATGGTATTACTATTTTGTGTTTTTTGAGGAACCTCCATACTGCTTTCACAACGGTTGAACTAATATACATTCCCACCAGCAGTGTAGGAGGGTTCCCCCTTCTCCACATTCTCGCCAACATTTATTGTTGTTTGTCTTTTGGATGGTGGCCATCCTTACTGGTGTGAGGTGATATCTCATTGTGGTTTTATTTATTTATTTTTTTAGGTTAAATACAGATTTATTTAAATCAAATCAAATTTAACAAAACTTTACATTAACCAAGCTTAAGGAAATAATTAATTAATTAATTAATTGAGCAACATGAAAGTATTTTGAGATTTAAGGAGAATGTGTTTTTCTATCCTCATTGTGGTTTTAATTTGCATGTCTCTGATGATTAGGGATGTGGAGCATCTTTTCATGTGCCTGTTGGCCTCCTGAATTTCTTCTTTGGAGAAGTGTCTGTTCAGATCCTTCGACCATTTTTTAAATGGATTATTTGTCTTTTTTTTTTTAAGCAAGTAAGATATAATCTATAAAGTTTAAAAATCTATACTTCACTGTCAAATAATATCAAATATAATAATATATCAAACAGTAGTGATTATAACTCAGGAAAGAATTATGGGTGATTATTATTCTGTAATTCCTGTTTTGTTTTAACTTATAACAGGCATGCAATACTTTTTTTAAATTATTTTTTTTATTAAGGTATTATTGATATACACTCTTATGAAGGTTTCACATGAAAAAACAATGTGGTTACTCATTTACCCATATTATCAAGTCCCTACCCATACCCCAATGCAGTCACTGTCCATTAGTGTAGTAAGATGCCACAGATTCACTATTTGCCTTCTCTGTGCTACACTGTTTTCCCCGTGATTCCCCACACCATGTGTACTAAACAAAATACCCCACAATCCCCTTCTCCCACCATTCCCACCCACCCTCCCACACCCCTCCCCTTTAGTAACCACTAGTTCCTTCTTGGAGTCTCTGAGTCTGCTGCTATTTTGTTCCTTCAGTTTTGCTTTGTTGTTATACTCCACAAATGAGGGAAACCATTTGGCACTTGTCTTTTCCACCTGGCTTATTTCACTGAGCATAATACCCTCCAGCTCCATCCATGTTGTTGCAAATGGTAGGATTTGTTTGTTTCTTATGGCTGAATAGTATTCCATTGTGTATATGTACCACATCTTTATCCATTCATCTACTGATGGACACTTAGGTTGCTTCCATATCTTGGCTATTGTAAAAAGTGCTGCAATAAACATAGGGGTGCATATGTCTTTTTGAATCTGAGAAGTTGCATTTTTTGGGTAAATTCCAAGGAGTGGGATTCCCAGGTCAAATGGTATTTGTATTTTGAGTTTTTTGAGAAATCTCCATATTGCTTTCCACAGTGGCTGAACTAGCTTACATTCCCACCAGCAGTGTAGGAGGGTTCCCCTTTCCCCGCATCCTCTCCAGCATTTGTTGTTCTTAGTCTTTTGGATGGTGGCCATCCTTACTGGTGTGAGGTGATATCTCATTGTGGTTTTAATTTGCATTTCCCTGATGATTAGTGATGTGGAGCATCTTTTCATGTGTCTGTTGGCCATCTGAATTTCTTCTTTGGAGAACTGTCTTTTCATATCCTCTGCCCATTTTTTAATCGGGTTATTTGCTTTTTGGGTGTAGAGGCGTGTAAGTTCTTTATATATTTTGGATGTTAACCCCTTGTTGGATATGTCATTTACAAATATATTCTCCCATACTGTTGGATGCCTTTTTGTTCTGTTGATGGTGTCCTTTGCGGTACAGAAACTTTTTAGTTTGATGTAGTCCCATGAGTTCATTTTTGCTTTTGTTTCCCTTGCTCGAGGAGATGCATTCAGGAAGAAGTCGCTCATGCTTATATTCAGGAGATTTTTGCGTATGTTCTCTTCTAAGAGTTTTATGGTTTCATGACTTACATTCAGGTCCTTGATCTATTTTGAGTTTACTTTTGTGTATGGGGTTAAACAATAATCCAGTTTTATTCTCTTGCATGTAGCTGTCCAGTTTTTCCAACACCAGCTGTTGAAGAGGCTGTCATTTCCCCATTGTATATCCATGGCTCCTTTATCATATATTAATTGACTATATATGGTTGGGTTTATATCAGGGGAGGCTAGTCTGTTCCATTGGTCTATGGGTCTGTTCTTGTGCCAGTACCAAATTGTCTTGAGTACTGTGGCTTTGTAGTAAAGCTTGAAGTTGGGGAACATAATCCCCCCAGCTTTATTCTTCCTTCTAAGGATTGCGTTGGCTATTCAGGGTCTTTTGTGATTCCATATGAATTTTAGAATGATTTTCTCTAGTTCGTTAAAAAATGCTGTTGGTATTTTGATAGGAATTGCATTGAATCTGTAGATTGTTTGAGGCAGGATGACCATTTTGACAATATTGATTCTTCCTATCCATGAGCATGGAATGTGTTTCCATTTATTGGTATCTTCTTTAATTTCTCTCATGAGTGTCTTGTAGTTTTCAGAGTATAGGTCTTTCACTTCCTTGGTTAGGATTACTCCTAGGTATTTTATTCTTTTTGATGCAACTTTGAATGGAATTGTTTTTCTGATTTCTCTCTCTGCTAGGTCATTGTTAGTGTATAGGAATGCCATAGATTTCTGCGCATTAATTTTGTATCCCGCAACTTTGCTGAATTCAGATATTAGATCTAGTAGTTTTGGAGTAGATTCTTTAGGGTTTTTTATGTACATTATCATGTCATCTGCAAACAGGGACAGTTTAACTTCTTCCTTTCCAATCTGATTGCCTTTTATTTCTTTGTGTTGTCTGATTCCATGCCTAGGACCTCCAGTACTATGTTGAATAGCAGTGGGGTGAGTGGGCATCCTTTTCTTATTCCCAATATTAAAGGAAAAGCTTTCAGCTTCTTGCTCTTAACTGTAATGTTGACTGTGGGTTTTTCATATATGGCCTTTATTATGTTGAGGTACTTGCCCTCTATACCCATTTTGTTAAATGTTTTTATTATGAATGGATGTTGAATTTTGTCAAATGCTTTTTCAGCCATCTATGGAGATGATCCTGTAGTTTTTGTCCTTCTTTTTGTTGATGTGGTGATGGTGTTGATGGATTTTCGAATGTTGTACCATCCTTGCATCCCTGGAATAAATCCTGCTTGATCATGATGGATGATCTTTTTGATGTGTTTTTGAATTCAGTTTGCTAATATTTTGTTGAGTATTTTTGGATCTATGTTCATCAGGGATATTGGTCTGTAATTTTCTTTTTTTGTGGTGTCTTTGCCTGGTTTTGGTATTAGAGTGATGCCGGCCTCATAGAATGAGTTTGGATGTATTCCCTGTTCTTCTACTCTTTGGAAAACATCAAGGGGGATGGGTATTAGGTCTTCACTAAGTGTTTGATAAAATTCAGCAGTGAAGCCATCTGGTCCAGGAGTTTTGTTCTTAGGTAGGTTTTTATTACCTGTTAATTTTGTTGCTGGTAATTGGTCTGTTCAGATTTTCTGTTTCTTTCTTGGTCAGCCTTGGAAAGTTGTATTTTACTAGAAAGTTGTCCATTTCTTCTAGGTTATCCAGTTTTTTAGCATATACTTTTTCATTGTTTTCTCTACTAATTCTTTTTATTTCTGTGGTGTCCATCATGATTTTTCCTTTCTCATTTCTGAATCTGTTTATGTGAGTAGACTCTTTTTTTCTTGATAAGTCTGGCTACGGGTTTATCTATTTTGTTTATTTTCTTGACGACCCAGCTCCTGCTTTCAATGATTCTTTCTGTTTTTTTACTCTCTCAATTTTATTTATTTATGCTCTAATCTTTATTATGTTCCTCTTTCTACTGACTTGGAGCCTCATTTATTCTTCTTTTTCTAATTTCGTTAATTGTGAGTTTAGACGGCTCATACAGGATTGTTCTTTCCTGAGGTTGGCCTGTATTGCAATATACTTTCCTCTTAACACGGCCTTCACTGCATCCCACAGATTTTGTGGTGTTGAATTATTGTTGTCATTTGTCTCCATATATTGCTTGATCTCTGTTTTTATTTGTTCATTGATCCATTGGTTATTTAGGAGCATGTTGTGAAGCTTCCATTTGTTTGTGCAATTTTTCACTGTCATTGCGTAATTTATTTCTTGTTTCATACCTTTGTGGTCTGAGAAACTGGTTGATACAATTTCAATCTTTTTGAATTTACTGAGGCTCTTTTTGTGGCCTAATATATGATCTATTCTTGAAAATGTTCCATGCACACTTGATAAGAATGTGTATTGTGCTGCTTTTGGGTGTAGAGTTCTGTAGATGTCTGTTAGGTCCATCTGTTCTAATGTGTTGTTCAGTGCTTCTGTCTCCTTACTTATTTTCTGTCTGGTTTATCTGTCCTTTGTAGTGAGTGGAGTGTTGAAGTCTCCTAGAATGAATGCACTGCATTCTATTTCCCCTTTTAATTCTCTTAGTATTTGTTTCACATATATAGGTCCTCCTGTGTTGTGTGCATTGATATTTATAATGGTTATATCTTCTTGTTGGACTGACCCCTTTATCATTATGTAATGTCCTTCTTTGTCTCTTGTGACTTTCTTTATTTTGAAGGCTATTTTGTCTTATACAAGTACTGCAACTCCTGCTTTTTTCTCCCTATTATTTGCATGAAATATCTGTTTCCATCCCTTCACTTTTTTAGTCTGTGTATGTCTTTGGGTTTAAAGTGAGTCTCTGGTAGGCAGCATATTGATGGGTCTTGTTTTTATCCATTCAGTGACTGTGTGTCTTTTGATTGGTGCACTGGGTCCATTTACAGTTAGGGTGATTATCGATAGGTATGTACTTATTGGTATTGCAGGCTTTAGATTCGTGGTTACCAAAAGTTCAACATTAACTTCCTTACTATCTAAGAGTCAAACTTAACTCACTTAATATGCTATTACAAACACAATCTAAAGGTTCTTTTTTTTTAAGTCCTCCTGCATTCTTTATATATTGCATATCATATTCTGTACTCTTTGTCTATCCCTTGATTGACTTTGGAGATAGTTATTTTAATTTTTGCATTTGCATAGTAATTAGCTGTTCTACTTTCTTTACTGTGGTTTTATTACCTCTGGTGACAGGTATTAAACCTTAGGAATACTTCCATCTATAGCAGACCCTCGAAAATACACTGTAGAGATGGTTTGTGGGAGGTAAATTCTCTCAGCTTTTGTTTATCTAGAAATTGTTTAATCCCTCCTTCAAGTTTAAATGATAACCTTGCTGGAGTATTCTTGGTTCAAGGCCCTTCTGCTTCAGTGCATTAAATACATCATGGCATTCCCTTCTGGCCTGTAAGGTTACTGCTGAGAAGATTGATGATAGCCTGATGGGCTTTCCTTTGTATGTGATCTTATTTCTCTCTCTAACTGCTTTTAATAGTCTATCCTTATCCTTGATTTTTGCCATTTTAATTACTATATGTCTTGGTGTTGTCTTCCTTGGGTCCTTTGTGCTGGTAGATCTGTGTACTTCCATGGCCTGAGAGACTATCTCCTTCTCCATAGTGGGGAAGTGTTCAGCAATTACTTTCTCAAAGACACTTTCTATCCCTTTTCCTATGTCTTCTTCTTCTGGTACCCCATAATGCGAATGTTGTTCCGTTTGGATTGGTCACACTGTTCTCTCAATATTCTTTCATTCTTAGAGATCCTTTTTTTCTCTCTGTACCTCAGCTTCTTTATATTCCTCTTCTCTAGTTTCTATTTCATTTATCGTCTCCTCCACCATATCCAATCTGCTTTTAATGCTGTCCATTGGGCTCTTCAAAGATTAGATCTCCAAACGGAATTCATTCCTGATTTCTTGAATATCTTTCTGTACCTCCATGAGCATGTTAATGATTTTTATTTTGAACTCCCTTTCAGGAAGAGTCATGAGGTCGATGTCATTTAAATCTTTCTCAGGAGTGGCATTAATAATTTTACTCTGAACCAGATTCCTTTGGTGTTTCATACTTGTATATGGCGCCCTATAGTGCCCAGAAGCTCTACGCCCTGGAGCTCCTCAGCCCCTGAAGCAATGTTGGGGGTTGCAGGAAGTGGTATTGGTGCCTGGGGAGAGGAAAGAGCTGTTTCCTGCTACCCAGCTGCGATGCCTGTCTCCACTGCCTGAACCAGTGGGCTTAGCACACAGGTATAAGCCTCTATGGTTTCCATTTGTAGTTGCTGTAGACAGATCTTCCCTCTGGCTGGACTTATGCCCGAGTAGGTTTTGCCGGTTTGCAAGCCAGGTGGGGCTGGCCGGGAGAAAGGTGCAATAGGCTGCGCATCACGGAGGGGTACTTCGAGCTGTAGCACCTGAAGATGGTCTAAGGAGGAAGATTTCTTTTTCCTCCTTAAATATGAGAGTGGATATGGCAAAGCTCCCAACATACTGGGCTGAGTGCACCTGGACAATTTTGTCTAACTGTCCTCTCTCCTGAGCAGTAAGCTCTGTGCAATCCTTGCCCCTTTAGCATCCCTCTGCTAAGGGCTTCCTTATTAGGAAGTCTCTCAGACTGCCTGCCTTTCTTTTGTCCCAGAGCAGCTGGATATGGATCCCTCCATTCCACAAGTGGCTGGAATCTCAGTCTCTCCAGGAATTCTCCCTGTCTTAGGTTTTCAACCCCATAATCATGAGAGTATCATGTAAGCACAGTGAATTGTAGGTTTGTGCTCCTAGAGCATATCTCCGGAGTTAAGTATTTAGTAGTCCCAGGCCTCTACTCCCTCCCTTCTCAGTTTCTCTTCCGCAGTTGAGCTGGGGTGGGGAAGGGCTTCGCTCCCACCGGGCCACAGTTTTGGTACGTTACCCTGTTCTGTGAGGTCTGCTCTCTCTCCTGGTGCATGAAGTCTGGCACAGTCCTCTTTCCTGTTGCTCTTTCAGAATTAGTTGTATTAATTATATTTTCATATTATATGGGGTTTTAGGAGGAAGCCTGTGTCTCACCTCTCACGCCGCCATCTTTAATCCCTACCAATCCCATACAATCAGATTACTTGCTTTTTGTTTGTTGAGGTTCGTGACCTCTTTATGTATTTTGGATGTCAACCCTTTATTGGATATGTCACTAATGAATATATTCTCCCATACTGTAGGATGCCTTTTTGTTCTGTTGATGGTGTACTTTGCTGTACAGAAGCTTTTCACCTTGATATAGTCCCATTTGTTCATTTTTGCTTTTGTTTCCCTTGCCTGGGGAGATATGTTCATGAAGAAGTTGCTCATGTCCAAGAGATTTTTGCCTATGTTCTTTTCTAAGATTTTATGGTTTCATGAATCACATTCAGGTCTTTGATCCATTTCGAATTTAATTTTGTGTATGGGGTTAGACAATGATCCAGTTTCATTGTCTTACATGTAGCTGTCCAGTTTTGCCAACACCAGCTGTTGAGGAGGCTGTCATTTCCCCATTGTATAACCATGGCTCCTTTATCATATATTAATTGAACATATATGTTTGGGTTAATATCTGGACTCTCTATTCTGTGTCACTGGTCTGTGGGTCTGCTCTTGTGCCAGTACCAAATTGTCTTGATTACTATGGCTGTGTAGTAGAGCTTGAAGTTGGGTAACGATATCCCCCCTGCTTTATTCTACCCTGTCAGGATTGTTTGGGGTATGTGGGGTCTTTTGTGGTTCCATATGAATTTTAGAACTATTTGTTCCAGTTCGCTGGGGAATGGTGTTGGTATTTTGATAGGGATTGCATTGAATCTGTAGATTGCTTTAGGCAGTATGGCCATTTTGATAATATTAATTCTTCCTAGCGAAGAGCATGGGATGAGTTTCCATTTGTTAGTGTCTTCTTTAATTTCTCTTAAGAGTGTCTTGTAGTTTTCAGGGTATAGGTCTTTCACTTCCTTAGTGAGGTTTATTCCTAGGTATTTTATTCTTGATGCACTTGTGAATGGAAGCGTTTTCCTGATTTCTCTTTCTGCTAGGTCATCATTAGTGTATAGGAAAGCAACAGATTTCTGTGTATTAATTTTGTATCCTGCAACTTTGCTGAGTTAAGGTATTAGTTCTAGTAGTTTTGGAATGGAGTCTTTACGGTTTTTTTGTACAATATCGTGTCATCTGCAAATAGCGACAGTTTGACTTCTTCTTTACCAATCTGTGTTCCTTGTATTTGTCTGATTGCTGTGGCTAGGACCTCCGGTACTATGTTAAATAGCAGTGGGCAGAGTGGGCATCCCTGTCTTGTTCCCGATCTTAGGGAAAAAGTTTCAGCTTTTCACTGTTAAGTATAATGTTGGCTGTGGGATTGTCATATATGGCCTTTATGATGTTGAGGTACTTGCCCTCTGTATCCATTTTATTGAGAGTTTTTATCATGAATGGATGTTGAATTTTGTGAAATGCTTTTTCAGCATCTGTGGAGATGATCATGTGGTTTTTGTCCTTTTTGTTGACGTGGTGGATTATGTTGATGGATTTTCGAACCTTGTACCATCCTTGCATCCCTGCGATGAATCCCACTTGATCAGGGTGTATGATCCTCTTGATGTATTTTTGAATTCGGTTTGCTAATATTTTATTGAGTATTTTTGCATCTATGTTCATCAGGGATATTGGTCTGTAATTTTCTTTTTTTGTGGTGTCTTTGCCTGATTTTGGTATTAGAGTGATGCTGGCTTCATAGAATGAGTTTGGAAGTATTCCCTCCTCTTCTATTTTTTGGAAAACTTTAAGGAGAGTTGTTATTATTTCTTCTCTGCATGTCTGATAAAATTCAGTGGTGAATCCATGTGGCCTGGTGGTTTTTTTCTTGGCTAGTTTTTTGATTAGCGATTCAATTTTGATGCTTGTAATTGGTCTGTTTAGATTTTCTGTTTCTTCCTTGGTCAGTCTTGGAAAGTTTTATTTTTCTAATAAGTCAATTTCTTCTAGGTTTTCCAACTTATTAGTATATATATTTTCATAGTATTCTCTAATAATTCTTTGTATTTCTGTGGGGTCCATTGTGATTTTTCCTTTCTCCTTTCTGATTCTGTTTATGTGTGTAGATTCTCTTTTTCTCTTAATTAGTCTGGCTAGGGGTTTATATATTTTGTTTATTTTTTCAAAGAACTAGCTCTTGATTTCATTGATTTTTTTTTTCTGTTGTTTTATTCTTCTCAATTTTATTTGTTTCATCTGTGATCTTTATTATGTCCCTCCTTCTGGTGACTTTGGGCCTCATTTGTTCTTTTTCCAATTTCAATAATTGTGACTTTAGACTATTCATTTGGTATTGTTCTTCCTTCTTTAAATAGGCCTGGATTGCTATATAATTTTCTCTTCGAACTGCCTTTGCTGCGTCCCACAGAATTTGGGACTTTGTGCTGTTGTTGTTATTTGTCTCCATATATTGCTTGATCTCTGTGTTAATTTGGTCATTGATTCATTGATTATTTAGGAGCATGTTATTAAGCCTCCATGTGTTTGTGAGTCCTTTTGTTTTCTCTATACAGTTTATTTCTAGTTTTATACCTTTGTGATCTGAGAAGTTGTTTGGTAGAATTTCAGTCTTTTTGAATTTACTGAGGTTCTTTTTGTGGCCTAGTATGTGGTCTATTCTGGAAAATGTTCGATGTGCACTTGAGAAGAATATGTATCCTGCTGCTTTTGGGTGCAGACTTCTGTAGATGTCTGTTAGGTCCATCTGTTCTAGTGTGTTGTTCAGTGCCTCTGTGTCTTTACTTATTTTCTGTCTGGTTGATCTGTCCTTTGGAGTGAGTGGTTTGTTGAAGTCTCCTAAAATGTATGCATTGCATTCAATTTCCTCCTTTAATTCTGTTAGTATTTGTTTCACATATGTAGGTGGTCCTGTGTTGGGCATATAGATATTTATAATGGTTATATCTTCTTGTTAGATTGACCCTTTTATCATTATGTAATGTCCTTCTTTATCTCTTGTTACTTTCTTTGTTTTGAAGTCTATTTTGTCTGATACAAGTACTGCAACTCCTGTTTTTTTCTATTAGTTGTATGAAATATCTTTTTCCATCCTTCACTTTTAGTCTGTGTATGTCTTTGGGTTTATAGTGAGTCTCTTGTAGGCAACATTTAGATGGGTCTTGCTTTTTTATCCATTCTGTTACTCTTTGTCTTTTGATTGGGGCATTCAGTCCATTTACATTTAGGGTGATTATCGATAGATACGAACTTATTGCCATTGTAGGCTTTGAATTCGTGGTTACCAAAGTTTCAAGGGTAGCTTTTTTACTATATAACCATCTAACTTAACTCTCTTATTAAGCTATTATAAACACAGCCTGATAATTCTTTATTTCTCTCCCTACTTATTCTTACTCCTCCACCCTTTATATGTTAGGTGTTTTTTCTGTACTCTTGTGTTTCCTTTGACTGCTCTTGTGGATAGTTGATTTTTTTTTGCCTTTAGTTAGTATTTGTTTGGTCTGCTTTGTGCTTTTATTTTCTCTGGTGACACCTGTTTATCCTTAGGAGTACTTCCATCTAGAGCAGTCCCTTTAAAATATCCTGTAGAGGTGGTTTGTGGGAGGCAAATTCCCTCAACTTTTGCTTGTCTGGGAATTGTTCAATCTCTCCTTCAAATTTAAATGATAATCGTGCTGGATACAGCATTCTTGATTCAAGGCCCTTCTGTTTCATTGCATTAAATATATCATGCCATACTCTTCTGGCCTGTAAGGTTTCTGTTGAGAATTCTGATGATAGCCTGTTGGGTTTTCCTTTGTAGGTGATATTTTTCGCTCTCTGGCTGCCTTTAATACTCTGTCCTTGTCTTTGATCTTTGCCATTTTAATTACTGTACGTCTTGGTGTTTTCTTCCTTGGGTCCCTTGTGTTGGGATATCTGTGGACTTCCATGGTCTTAGAGACTGTCTCCTTCCCCAGCTTGGGGAATTTTTCAGCAATTATTTTTTCAAAGACACTTTATATCCCTTTCTCTCTCTGTTCTTCTGGTTCCCCTATAATGCTAATATTGTTCCGTTTGGATTGATCACACAGTTCTCTTAAAATTCTTTCATTCTTAGAGATCCTTTTATCTCTCACAGCCTCAGCTTCTCTCTATTCCTTTTCTCTGATTTATATTCCATTAACAGTCTGTTGCACCTCGTCCAGTCTGCTCTTAAAACCTTCTATCGATTGTTTCATTTCTGTTATCTCCCTCTGAGTTTCATCCCTCAGCTCTTGCATATTGCTCGACAGGTCCATCAGTATGGTTATGACTTTTATTTTGAATTCTGTTTCAGGAAAATTGGTTATATCTATCTTCCCAGGCCTACTCTCTGGGGTTATCACAGTGGTTTTTGACTGGACCAGATTCTTCTGCCTTTTCATCACGATAGAAGTGGTTGGAGGCAGGTGGCGCATGTGTCAGCTGGAGAACAAAGTCCCTTCCTGCTTGGTGGTTCCCTTGCACTTCTCCACTGCCTGTGTCCATTACCCACACACAGGGAGCAGTCTCTGGGATAATCTCCTGAGCTGCTGTGGGCGGGGCAGCCCTTGGGATAACCTAGGACAGTGTGGGGGGTCGTAGACATGCTGGATGCATTCTCCTGTGAGATCAGTGCCCCTTCATGCCTTCTGGACCTTGCTCCAGGTTCCTCTGTCTGTGCTGGGCAGCTGTGCTTCAGTGGCAGCCTCTGGGTCTGGATGGGTTAACTGCGCCCTGGGATAAGATTGTGTTGTTGCTGTGGGTGGGGCTGTTCTCCAGCTGCACCGCAGCTGTGGTGGGTCAGTGCCAGCACTGGCCATGGGGGATGAATGGCAGACTGCTTATCACCGTGAGGGCCTTCAGGGTTGGGTTACCGTTACGGCACCTGAAGTTCCTTAAGATACCTGCCTGCTGGGCTGAGTGTGCCAGGACAATTTTGTCCAGCTGTTAAGCCCTTGTTCCTTAAGACTTTTGAAAAGCGCCCACTTTTCTTTTGTCCTAGGGGAGCAGGCTGTGGGGACCCGCTTGCAGTCCCTGACTCGGATTTTCCTTTTACGTTTCTCTAATATCCAGTACAGTATGCAATGTGTGTCTGTGCTCCCGTGTTGATTACTAGGGCTGGTTATTTAATAGTCCTGTGCTTCTACTCCCTCCCCACTCTTGATTGTTTTCCTCCCACCAGTGAGCTGCGGTGGAGGGAGTCCTTGGGTCCCACCAGATCACAGCTTTGTATCTTACCCTTTTCATGAGATGCTGAGTTCTTGCAGATGTAGATGTAGCCTTGCTGTTGTACTGTACCTTCTGGTCACTCTCTTAGGAGTAGTTGTATTTGTTGTATTTTCAAAAATAT
>JAVSCE010015952.1:0-104214 GCA_032199065.1 Smutsia gigantea
TTCCCCAGCGAAGGAAAGTTTTCAGCAATTATTTCTTCAAGACACTTTCTATCCCTTTTTCTCTCTCTTCTTCCTCTGGTACTCCTATAATGCGAATGTTGTTCCGTTTGGATTGGTCACACAGTTCTCTTAATATTCTTTCATTCCTAGATATCCTTTTATCTCTCTCTGCCTCAGCTGCTCTGTACTCCTGTTCTCTGTTTTCTATTCCATTAACAGTCTCTCGCATCTCATCCATTCTGCTGTTAAGCCTATCGATCGCTTGTCTGATTTCTGTATTGTCTTTCCTCAGTTCCCTCACTTCCTCCCTCAGCTCTTGCACATTTCTCTGTAGGTCCATCAGCATGGTTATGACTTTTATTCTGAATTCTTTTTCAGTGTGGCTGTGCATTTCCATCCCTTCAGACTCCCTCTCTGGGGTTGTCTGGTTGATTTTGGTCTGAACCATATTCCTCTGTCTTTTCATGGCTATATAATTGGTCACTGATAGTTGCCACGTATGTCAGCTGGGCTCTTTAAGACTTTAAAAAGAGAAGAAAAAAAAAAAGAGAAAAAAAGAAAGAAAGAAAGAAAAAAGAAAGAAAAGAAAAAAACAAAAACAAAACAAAACAAAACAAAAAAACCAAAAAAAATGCCCACTGGACGTAGATTCTGTGGGAATGCTCTAGGTGGCGCTATTGCCCCACTATTCCACAGCTGTGACTGTGCCGCTCCGCAGGGCCCTTTATCGCTCTGGCAGGGGTGGGAACGAATAGGAGGCTGTTGATCTCAGTGAGAAGTGTTAAGTATGGCTACGCTTCCTCAGTCGCCAGCTAAGGTGTCTGAAACTCCCCAGGACTCCCAGCCTGCTGGGCTGAGTGTGCTGGGGCGATCCGGCTCCTCCGCTGGGCTCCTGTCTCTTTAAGACCGCTGAAGAAAGCGCGCACTTTTTTTTTTTCCTTCCCGGGAGCCGGCTGCAAGCACCCTGGCGCGTTCCCTGCTCAGATCCTGCCCCTCTGTCTCTCCAATCTCCGCTGCACTGCGCAATGTGGGTCAGCGCTCCCCGCGCAGATCACCGGGGCTGGCTACTTCGCGGGGTGTACTTCCACTCCCTCCCGGCTCTGAATCCTCTCCTCCCGCCGGTGCGCTGGGGTGGGGGAGGGCTTGGGTCCCGCCGGGTCGCGGCTCCGTATCTTACCCGCCTCTTGGGGTGCCGAGTCCTCTCGGGTGTAGCTGCACGCTGTGTGCTTTCCTGTGTATTCTCATCTCTCTTTTAGGAATAGATGTATTTTCTGTGTTTTCGTAGACAAATATAGTGTTGGGAGGAGATTTCTGCCGCCCTGCTCACACCGCCATCTTCCCGGAAGTCCCAGAATCCACCAATCTCACACTGGGTATGTGGAGAATGGGATGTATTCGGCAAGGGCTGGGTACAGCTGACAACTTCCAACGTGCTGCCTGGGGATGCACGCCCGCGCAGCTGTCTCGGCGGTGGCAGCGGCTGCGGACTCTCTGCCCATTTTTTAATTGGCTTATTTGCTTTTTGTTTGTTGAGGTGCGTGAGCTCTTTATATAATTTGTATGTCAACCCCTTATCGGATATGTCATTTATGAATATATTCTCCCATACTGTAGGATGTCTTTTTGTTCCACTGATGGTTTCCTTTGCTGTACAGAAGAGTTTTAGTTTGATATAGTCCTATTTGGTCATTTTTGCTTTTGTTTCCCTTGCCCGGGGAGATATGTTCATGAAGAAGTTGCTCATGTTTATGTCCAAGAGAATTTTTGCCTATATTTTTTTCTAAGAGTTTTATAGTTTCATGATTTACATTCAGGTCTTTAATCTATTTTGAGTTTACTTTTGTGTATGGGGTTAGACAGTAACCAGTTTCATTCTCTTACAAGTAGCTGTCCAGTTTTGCCAACACCAGCTGTTGAAGAGGCTGTCATTTTCCCATTGTATATCCATGGCTCCTTTATCGTATATTAACTGACCATATATGCTTGTGTTTACATCTGGGCTCTCTAGTCAGTTCCATTGGTCTATGGGTCAGTTCTTGTGCCAGTACCAAATTGTCTTGATTACTGTGGCTTTGTAGTAGAGCTTGAAATCAGGGAGCATAATTCCCCCCTGCTTTATTCTTCCTTCTTAGGATTGCTTTGGCTATTTGGGGTCTTTTGTGGTTCCATATGAATTTTAGAACTATTTGCTCTAGTTCATTGAAGAATGCTGTTGGTATTTTGATAGGGATTGCATTGAATCTGTAGATTGCTTTAGGCAGGATGGCCATTTTGACAATATTAATTCTTCCTAGCCAAGAGCATGGAATGAATTTCTACTTATTAGTGTCCTCTTTAATTTCTCTTAAGAGTGTCTGTAGTTTTCAGAGTATAGGTCTTTCACTTCCTTGGTTAGGTTTATTCCTAGGTATTTTATTCTTTTTGATGCAATTGTGAATGGAATTGTTTTCCTGATTTTTCTTTCTGCTAGTTCATCATTAGTGTATAGGAATGCAACAGATTTCTGTGTATTAATTTTGTATCCTGCAACTTTGCTGAATTCAGATATTAGATCTTGTAGTTTTGGAGTGGATTCTTTAGGGTTTATTATGTACAATATCATGTCATCTGCAAACAGGGACAGTTTGAGTTCTTCCTTGTCAATCTGGATGCCTTTTATTTCTTTGTGTTGTCTGATTGCCATGGCTACGACCTCCAGAACTATGTTGAATAAAAGTGGGAAGAGTGGCATCCTTGTCTTGTTCCCGATCTTAAAGGAAAAGCATTGAACTTCTCGCTGTTAAGTATAATGTTGGATTTGGGTTTGTTGTATATGGCCTTTATTATGTTGAGATACTTGCCGTCTATACCCATTTTTGTTGAGAGTTTTTATCATGAATGGATGTTGAATTTTGTCAAATGCTTTTTCAGCATCTATGGAGATGATCATGTGGTTTTTGTCCATCTTTTTGTTGATGTAGTGTAGATGACATTGATGGATTTTTTAATGTTGTACCATCCTTGCATCCCTGGGATGAATCCCACTCGATCATGATGGATGATCTTTTTGATGTATTTTTGAATTCAGTTTGCTAATATTTTGTTGAGTATTTTTGCATTTGTGTTCTTCAGGGATATTAGTCTGTAATTTTCTCTTTTTTTTGGTGTCTTTGCCTGGTTTTGATATTAGAGTGATGTTGGCCTCGAAGGATGAGTTTGGGAGTATTCCCTCCTCTTCTACTTTTTGGAAAACTTTAAGGAGGATGGGTATTAGGTCTTCACTAAATGTTTGATAAAATTCAGCAGTGAAATCATCTTGTCTAGGAGTTTTGTCCTTAGGTAGTTTTTTGATTACCAATTCAATTTCTTTGCTGGTAATTGGTCTATTCAGATTTTCTGTTTCTTCATGGGTCAGCCTTGGAAGGTTGTATTTTTTTGGAAAGTTGTCCATTTCTTCTAGGTTATCCTGTTTGTTAGCATATAATTTTTCATAGTATTCTCTCATAATTCTTTGTATTTCTGTGGTGTCTGTAGTGATTTTTCCTTTCTCATTTCTGATTCTGTTTATGTGTGTAGACTCTCTTTTTTTCTTGATAAGTCTGGGTAGGGGTTTATCTATTTTGTTTATTTTCTTCAAGAGCTAGCTCCTGCTTTCATTGATTCTTTACATATACTGGTTTTATAAATAAAAAAACTGAATGTTATGGTGAAAAAATTAAGTCAGTAAAGAATCTAAAACAACTCCCATCCCATACCATCAACTCTAACCACTTATGAGGAGGACAGCTATCAGTAACCTTGGCACACTCCTTCCAGAAGATTACCAAATCATAACCTTAGTGTTCTGAAATTGGATGATAACCTATTTTGGGATTTTCACAGGCCCTAAATCTATCTATTTCTGTATTGCATTTCCAAAGCCAGTTAGTGCAATTATGTACCTCCATTCCAAACAAGCATATTATAAAATATAAGAGCTTTAAACAATAATGTAGCCACTAAAAGACTACATCTACAGAGTGAATAAATTATTAACTTTACTTATAATACATTAAAAATGTATTAAATGTAGATATCCCTAATACCTCATTTTGTTGGCTCAGCCACGTCTTTGATACATAACCAGCATAATTAAAGAGGATGGGACTTGGAGTTAGAGTGAACTGGATTTGTAGCTTGGTACCTCCAAATATTAAACAAGTGATCTTGTCCAAGTTTCTTAGGCTCCTTGAGCCCCAGTTTCTGACCTTTGAAATAACATTAATAATGCCAATGTCACCCGGTGGCTATTAACTAATTTCATTTAAATATTAAATAGTCTACATGAAAGTGATTTGCAGAGCCTAGTGAATGGTAAAGTTCTACATAAATACTCAATAATCTCCCCTTTCATTAGTTTACTTCTGTCTTAACAATTACATATTCTAATATTCAGTATTTTCACCAGTATTTTCATTTAGTCTTCAAGATCTTGGTCAAGCACCTTAATTCTGAGCCAAAAATCAATAAAGAGTGCATGCAAAAAAGAAGTCTACACACACAGTGGAAGCATAATTCTGCCTGCTTTATTCTTCCTTCTTAGGATTGCTTTGGCTGTTTGGGGTCCTTTGTGGTTCCATATGAATTTTAGAACTATTTGCTCTAGTTCATTGAAGAATGCTGTTGGTATTTTGATAGGGATTGCATTGAATCTGTAGATTGCTTTAGGCAGGATGGCCGTTTTGACAATATTAATTCTTCCTAGCCAAGAGCATGGGATTAATTTCCATTTATTAGTGTCCTCTTTAATTTCTCTTAAGAGTGTCTGTAGTTTTCAGAGTATAGGTCTTTCACTTCCTTCATTACATTTATTCCTAGGTATTTTATTCTTTTTGATGCGATTGTGAATGGAATTGTTTTCCTGATTTCTCTTTCTGCTAGTTCGTCGTTACTGTATAGGAATGCACTATACACATACAGTCCAGAGACCCAAGTGTATGTGTATGTATGTATGTGTGTATGTTTGTGTGTGTGTGTAGAATTCTTTTTTGCATGCCTTCTTGCATGCAGTTTTGGAGAAAGTTCTACTGCCATTGTTTTTACTGTGTCTTTTTCTCAACAAACTACAAAACTTAACCTTCAGATTTACACATCATATTTTTGCGAAGGAAGCATTTACTAAAATATAAACATAAAATAACTAGAATCTTTGACATTTGTCATTCAACATATTATGTGTAGGTAAAAACTCAAATCTTTCCAGAATTTAGTGGCTTTGGTTTGTTTTTATTTGCCCCAAGGCCAGAGGTAGAGGATTGCATTATCTAAAACCAACAGGAAATGATTCAGGTCAGGCAGTCTTTGATGCCTCAGGTTCAGGACTTTTTATCAGAAGGTGTGTCTTTTGTTTATTCATTTGTTCAAATCTGTATTATGCATCAATTATGTATGGTGCTCTATGCAAGACACTGAGGTGATCACTCCATACCCTCAGGGAATCTCTAATGTGGAAGGGAGAGAAAACATGTATTTAAATAGCCTTAATGCAAGTATAATGCAAACTTTGGTAAGTACCACAGGATGGTGAGGTAGAGTATTATGGGATTTCAGGGAAAGAAGTTGTTTCCCATTGAGGGGAGATGGAAGAGCTTTTTATGTGTGATGATTGGTAAAGAGCCTAGGAGATGTTACTATTAAGTCAGACTCTGGAAATGCATTAGTGATCTAGAATCCCAATCATGAAGAGAGAGAGCTCAATAACTGTGGTACTTTGTTCCTTGCAGACATATCTTCCTTATCTAGCACAGAGCCAGGCTCTAGCAAATTACAGGCACTCAACATGTGACTGTTATGGAAAGGAAGACCTACCAAAACAGAGACTCCAGTAAGGAAAGGTGGCTTTCAGTGTTGCCTATGTAGTTTAAATTTCTCACGGACAGAAGTTTCGGGGTCTGGCAAAGATAGTTGTCTTGCAAATGAGTTTCAGCTCCAGGCAAGTTCGCTATAGATTCACTGTGACCATAGAAATTTACAGCAAAGGGTTCTTGGGGTGAAAAGGTTATACCCAACTTTATTTTGAGGTGGCAGGTCAGTCCCTCGGCGCTACCACCACTCCAGCCTCCGCTCCACTCCCCCTCAGTCTTCCAGCCCTGCCCCCCAGTCTCCGGCAGAGCCCTGGGTGGAACTCCTTACATTAACACAATAGGTCTTATTGCCTAAAGGTATGGAAGTGGTAGCATAGCAACAGGCCAGTTACATTTAAGTTCAGTGAGGATCCTGGCCATAGGAACCCCACTTTATCCACACTCCACCCCTCCAGGATTCTCGCCTTACAATCTACATGCTTTCCATCTTCTGCAATGGTCCCTGTGTGAGAAAGCTGGAGCACTCTAACCAGATTCCACAACAGCAGCAGAGGATAACAACAACTTAGAGATAATAAAAATTAAGATACAGGTAACAAAAATTATAATAATCCTCAAGCCAAAGGAGGTTCTTAATAACAAAGACTTTAGGGGCGATAAGATACATGTTTTAATGCCACCAATATAGGCAAATCTTGTCCATCAGGTAGGAATCATGCAAGAGAGTGGTCCTGTGATAGGACTGTAGCAGGTAGGGGGTCTCTTCCAGGTCTAGTATACCATACTTTTACTCCTCTCCCTGTGGGGGTTACCGAAGGGTCTATATATAATGCTACTGGAGGTGCATGCACTGGCCATAATGATGAAACAAAACTCCCCGGTAAGATGCTCCTACCTTCTGGCCATTCAGGATATACTACTGTGACCTTTGGTGGCCACTCTGCTGTTATTCCAGGCATACACAGGAGGCCAGCTTCCAGGCCTTGTCCTCAAGGTGCCAGGAGAGCCAGCCATCATTGGTCCATGTGTCGAAAGGTCCAAGGCCATGTCCACTCAATGGAGTCTCCGGGATTCAGTGCAGTTGGTGCTGGCAGCAAGATGTTATTCTGGTGGCTGAACCTCGGCTTCAGTGATTCTTCCTTGGTTTGCAATTGCAGTTGTATAGGGGAGGCAGCCACATATGTTAACATGTCTACGGGGCTTAGGGCTCCCTTTTGGGATCTCTCATTCAAACGTCGTAGCACAGTCCATAAGCAGACTGACCATCCCCACAGACTATTGGTATCTGACTTTAGTCCAGATTTTAACAAGCCATTGTGCCTCGCTATCATGCCTGCTGCAGTAGGATTGTATGGCACATGAAACTTGCACTTGATTCCCAGCTGTTGCACCCATTCTTGCCGTGTATGTCCAGTAAACTGGGTGCCCTGATCACTCTCAATTACCTGTGGTTGGCAATAGGCAGCAAAGAGACACTCCAGGCCTCTTTTGGTCATCTGCTGGTCTGCACAACGGGTAGAAAAAGCAACCAGAAGTCCAGTATCTCTGTCCACACAGGTCATTGCATACCAATATCCTTCTGACACAGGTAGAAGCCCAATATAGACTATCTGCCACCTGACGAGGGGTATAGGTCCCTTGGCTATTGTCCCATGTTGCTGTGGAACTCGGTGTAAGACCCTTTTGGAGCACACGACACACTCCTGCCAGGCTCTACTAACTTCTTCGAAGGTCAAAGGCAAGCCCCACCGAGAGGCTACAGCCCACATTGTCTTTTGCCCTGCTTTCAGCAAACGCTGATGTAGCCATTGGGCTACATCAGAGGCAGGCTTGCCTTCTAACCAACGTACCTGGGCCAATTTATCTGCTTCATCATTTCCTGGTGATGCCAGTGGAAAATGACCTGTCACATGGTATACTGTAATCATTTTAGTCTGACCACAGACCCATAAGTCTTGCCACAATTCTTGCCCCCAAAGGGGTCGGTGACCAACCAGCCAGTTGGTATGGTACCACGTTGGTAGCCACAGGGTCAAGCCCCAATAGACAGCCCAGCTGTCAGTGCAGACAACTATAGGGGAGGACTCCTGGCTGATCACAAGCCACACGGCCCGCAACTCTGCCCATTGACTGCTCTTCCCCTCACCATCTTTCATCCATATTGTCTCAGTCTTAGAATGGAAAGCTATGGCCTTCCACTTTGGGGGCTTCCCACAGCTGGAGCTATCTGTGTACCATGCATCTTCGGGTATAGGGGCTCTTCCTTCCTGATAGGGACTCTCTGCTACTAATGGCTCAAAAGCAAGTTCTTCCTGCTTTTCACTAGTATATGTCCCTGGCCCCAACATGCATTGGAGTTCTTCACTCAAGGGGCTACTAGAAAGGGCACTACACTGCTGTAGGTAAGCACCCCACTTAGCTAGTGTGGGTGTTTGTGCCACACCACTCCTTGGCTTTTGGGTCCAGTCTCGTATCCACCCCAAATGGGATAAGTGGTTATTACCTTTACCGAGGCCATTCCAGTGATGGGTTCTGTAGCCAGCAAGGCGTGATACACGGCAACCAGTTGTTTTTCTATCAAAGTGTATCGTACTTCTGCCCCTTTCCAGAGTTGTGACCAGAATCCAATGGGTTGGCGAGTTTGTTCAAGCCGCTGCCAGAGACCCCAGCCATAACCATCTTCAGTGACATGAACGTCCAGCTCACAGGGCCTTGATGGGTCTATCACACTAAGGCCTGCACGGCCTTGACTGCCCGTTTTGCTGTAGTAAAGGCAGATGCACATGTCTCATCCCAGTCTCACCTGACACCCTTTCATACCAACCAGTATAAGGGCTTCAGGATTTGTGCCAAGTGGGGGATAAACACTCTCCAGTAGCCTAGAAGACCCAGAAACTCCTGTAGCAATGCTACAGTTGTGGGGGTAGGAGAGGCCTGGACTTTTATCTATAACTGCTTCTGGTATCACTTTGGTCTTACCCGACCAGACGACCACCAAGAATTTGACAAGACAAACCAGGTCCCTGGACCTTGGTGCTGTTCACAGCCCATCCTTTCTCCTGTAGATGTTGCAGCAGTCTAGGTGCTGCACCTTCTAGATCTGAAAGAGAATCGGACGTGAGCATGACATCATCAATATAATGGTACAGCCGCACCATTGGTGGTTTCCCCCATGTAGCCAAGTCCTGGGCTACAAGTCCATGACAGATGGTGGGGCTGTGGAGGTATCCCTGTGGGAGGACAGTGAAAGTCCATTGCCGTCCTTCCCATGTGAAGGCAAACTGTTCCTGACTTTCCTGCTCAATGTCAATGGAAAAGAAGGCATTAGCAAGATCTACCACATAATGGTATGTTCCTAGTTCATGGCTGAGGGTATCCATCAAGCCTGCAATAGAGGGGACAGCAGCATGCATAGGGGGTATGACCTTATTCAGTTCTCTGTAGTCCACAGTCATATGCCAGGAGCCATCTGGCTTTTTCACTAGCCACACTGGGGAATTGAATGGACTATGGGTGGGCTTTATAATACCCACCTTTTCCAGGTACTGGAGAGTTTCTCCAATCTCTTTATGCCCCCCAGGCATTTTGTACTGTTTGGTATTAGTCACCCACTGAGGCACAGGCAAAGCTATGGGCGGGTGCCTCGCATGTCCCCTCAGAACTGCCTTCACCACGTGTACTCTCCGTCTGAACTCACCTGCAGTGGTCTGCAACCTGACCCTGCAGGATATCAATCCCCAAAATATACTCAGGGATAGGAGATATATACATGGTATACTCTTTTGGGGGTAGATGCCCTATTCCCTAAGGGATTTGGGCTTTTTTTACTCTGATAGCCTTCCCCCCATATCCATCTATGATAGTGGGGGTCCTGGGGAACTGGTCAGGGTTACCATGAATCAGTAAACATTCAGCCCCAGTGTCCACCAGAGCCAGGACCCATTGTATGTTCACTGGGGACCAATGGATAGCTACTTCAACATGTGGTCTCTGGTCCCCCCCTGGTCCCTCAGGGCAGATACCTTGACCTTCCCCTCAGTCAAAGAGTGTTCCCTAATCATCTTCCTGTGTGGGCTCAAGTGAGGTTGGCTCACTTTCCAGCAGAAAGTCTTGCAAACACACAGGCCGGACTCGTGGCTCTGTCTCTGATCTCTGCCACTTTGGTCTTAATGGCTGGAACTGCTGCTCTGGTTTCAGCTGTTGCCATAGCTCTAGTAAGATCCTATTTGACTTCCCATCTAATTTCTTTCCATCTGCTCCTGCCCATATTAAATCAACCCACATCTGGTTCCTCGTAACCTTCATGGGGCCCTGTAAATTCCTCTTGTGAGCAACGGGTCTCACTTCTTTCCGAATTCTCGTGGCTTCAGCCTCTCCTAAGTCTGCTACTGTATGTGTCACCTCGCTTATGGGATGCCCTAAGTGAGGGGGAAGAATGGCCACTAGAGACCCAAAGAGGGATGTAGGAGCCGTTTGAAGTACAATATTCCTCATCCCAGTAGTGAAAATCTCTTCTTCTGGGCCATAATTCTCTGGACTATAGATGGCATTTCTCATGCCTAGCTCTCATAGCACCTGTTGGAGTTCAGCATATGTCTGCCATCTAACAGGAGAGGATGGTAGATCACCCGGATTGGGCCACACAGCAAGAAGTGCAGCCATGAGCCAATCAAGGAGGGTATGACTCCCTGGGGCCTGATGTACATTTTGTAATCGCTGCCTCAAGGCAGGCTGCACTGTCATGGAAGACAGCTTTCCCATCTCTGACCCTGACAGAAAAATAGTTCCACAGACACAGGAGCCAAGCTGATATCGACTCTGAGGGCTTCTGCCTAAACCAGGAGCCCAAATCCACCAGCTCAGCCTGAGTATAGGGGCGGACCATAGAATGTTCCATGACCTGGGGAGGGGGTTGCTCCTCTCCTTGGGGAACCTTCAACTGCTGGGTCTTTATTTTCTTTACAATCACTGGGCGTGCTTTCAATACAGGAGGTGCCAGTGCCTCTGGCATCACCCCTTCATCTTTCTCCAGCTCCTCCATTACTGGGGCTGATGGCACCTTTCTCTCCCCTCCCCCGAGTGCCTCCTCTGCTACAACCTTTATCTTTTCTACTGTACCTCGCAGCAATGCCACCTCAGTCTTCAGAAGGTCTCTTACCTTCAGCTCAATGCTTCTCAGCTGATGTTCTCCAACCACCTCTGCCTGTGCTTCCCTCAGGAGTTTGTCTTTTTCCTTGATGGCCTCTTCCTCCTTCAGAACACCTGGCAGCACTGCCGTCTCATCTCCAATGGCTCCTTGCTGCCAGCGCTCCCGTGCTGCCTCCTCTCGCATCAAAGCCATCTCCTTCCTCAGGGAATTCACAGAAGTTTGCAGCTCACGTTCTCGTGCCGCCATTTCTTGGGTCTCTTCTGTAGACCTTTTTAATACTGTGAGAAGCAGCCAACCCACAGTCCCTGCTGCCTCACGGGCACTCTGCTTCTCAAAGATCTACTTACTATATGAAGGGCCAGCTCTACAGCCTCAGGTGTCACCTCCACTTGCCTCCAGTCCTGGGGTGGGGCCCAGTCTTCTAGAAGCAAGCCACCTCAGACCACATACCCATTGGTGGACCATCCACTGTCTCCCCATTCACAGGGGCAACTGACTGAAGCACCCCTCCCATAAGGGCAGCTTGTCTTTTTCCTTGGTTAACAATGAGTCCTGCAGACTACACCAACTGTCTTGCAAATGAGTTTCAGCTCCAGGCAAGTTCGCTATAGATTCACTGTGACCAAAGAAATTTACAGCAAAGGGTTCTTGGGGTGAAAAGGTTATTCCCAACTTTATTTCGAGGTGGCAGGTGAGTCCCTCGGCACTACCACCACTCCAGCCTCCGCTCCGCTCCCCTACAGCCTTCCAGCCCTGCCACCCAGGCTCAGGCGAGCCCTGGGTGGAACTCCTTACATTAACACAATAGGTCTTATTGCCTAAAGGTATGGAAGTGGTAGCATAGCAACAGGCCAGTTACATTTAAGTTCAGTGAGGATTCTGGCCATAGGAACCCCACTTTATCCACAATAGTGCACTGAGGTCATACAGGCAGGAGGCTGCAGCTGGGCTTCTTCCAGAATAGGCCAGGATTGGCTGGGCTACAGTGGCACATTGAGCCCTGGGGAAGGTACAGCTGTGGCATTGCTCAGCCGTGCTCAGTGAAGAAAGCTCTGTTCTTCTCTCCTAGCCTCTGGATTGAGGTTAGTAGTCGTGCCATGAAGCTTGGATTCAGACATGTAGATGTGAAGATGCCTAAATGAGAAAAAAAGAAATGGAGTGAAGAATTGACTAGAGAGTAATAGCTTAAAGAATAGTTTCATTTTTCTCACAAATCTTCTGACTGTATATTCTTCTAAAAGGGTGAATGATATGCTGGAATTGTCAGAAGTTCTAAAGGGGTAAACAGATAATTCTTTCAAAATGATATAGAAGAATAATTTGCAGAAAGTCTGGGCTCTTTTCTGTCTTCTGACAGCTAAGATATTGACAATAGCTCACTGGGCACCTAGCTTGTTGCATAAGAATTCAGGGTCATGAAAAATATCTAACCCTGGGGAAAATTCTATCTCCACACACCGCTCCTTTTTACTGTAAGTTTATTTTTGGCACAATTAGTTGGCTCAATGCACAATGTTTTCCAAAATACAAGAACGAAGTTCATAAAAGAGACCAATATGGCAGACTATTCAAGGGTAGAGACTTAGTCAAGTGTCTCTCAAACTAGGTTTTTGGGTTGTCTGTATCAGAATCACCTCACTGGTAGGTTAAAATGCAGATTCATCATCCCCATCACTTCATTAATCACAGTTGCTGGGAAAAGGGTTCAGAAATCTGCATTTTGAGCACACCTCCCAAATGATTCCAGTGTACACTAAAATGTGTGAATCACTGCTATATTTTGCAGCCTTTATAAACCAAGGAGTGCCTCTCCTTGTGTTGAAAATTAAGCTTCTGAAGCAATCCTTTCTAAGCCCTCTTTCTGCTATCAGCCTGGAGCAAGGAACTGGAGGAAGTGGAGGCAAGGTTGAATGAGACAAACAGGCACCAAAAGTTCATGCATGCAGAGGGTTGGAGTCATTTAAGGAGCTGAATACAAGGGTCAGAACAAGCCAGAAATCATAATTTTGGAAGATAGACAAAACAGACAAAACGAGGAGGATGCAGTTGTCAAATGGCTAATTAAAGCATGTGGTTACAACTCCAATTTAAAATGAAGAACCAGATTTTTACGCACCAAAGAGAGCCAGTTAAGTCAGATAAGGGGAAGACCACCTCCAGGATGGCTCCATCATGTAGGATCCAACTCTCTAGGGCTAATGTCTTCCTCAGTCAACAACCTTGAAATGTTTTCTGTAACAACAAGAACCATGACCCAAATTAGTATAGACAGAGTCCAGTGGACAATTAAGACATGTGTGAAATAGAAAATTAGAGTATATTGTAATATGCAGCCATTATTTCTGTGCCAAGATACAATGTCCAGTTTGAGTTCCCAAGTGCTGCAGAATTACCTGACTAATAATAAATAGTTACTGGATACTTCTATATAATGGACACAGTTTTAAACATCTTACATGTATTAACTCATTTAATCCTCACAGTAACCTCACAAAATAGATAACTATTAGGATAGCCATTTGAGATGAGAGAACTGCAGTAAAGAATAGGCAGGCCTCTTGCTCAAGGCCATGGAGCTCCCAAGAGCAGAGCCAGGATTTGAGCCCTGGTAGTCTAGATTCGGAATCTGAATTCTTAACCATAATTTTATACTGTCAGCTGCAGAGTAGATACGTCTATGGGTTTTACACAGAAATCAAATCTCAATTGCAACGAACTATTGACTCAAGCATTATTGTTGCTATTGCAACATTCATAAAATCAGGAAAGGAATTTAGAAGTTCCCTGTACAGCATGACATGCTGTTTATGTCTAAAATGCATACCATGTCCTAAGTACAAATGCTAACATTTGACATCACAATAATCAGATCTGTGGTATGATGTGGTTTTCACAAAAAACAATGCCAACATAATTTTCAGGATCAGAAGGTAACAAAAGAACCTCCAGAGACCCAATTGTATGTGTATGTGTGTATGTTTGTGTGTATGTGTAGACTTTTTTTGCATGCACTCTTTATTGATTTTTGGCTCAGATTTTGTTGACTTGTTCAAACATTTTTTTTTAATGTACTTGTGCAACATACACAGAAGAAGCTATTCCTTTTATCTTCCATCTCTATAGTCTGTCTTCCTGCTTGAGGCTCCAAGGCACACCATGGCCACAGGGGAAAGGGGAAGACTTAAAGAAAGCAAGCCCAGTTTGATTTAAAGTTTTATGGTTATAAAACGAAATGGAGAAAGCTTCAAACTGAATGAAAAATAAATGAAACAGAAGAATATCTCCTAAAGCTTTTCTCATGCTTTTGTGACACTCACAGATTTACTTACATTTGTGGATCATTTTTTTGTTTGTTTGTTACTGTCCATCATTCAAAGACATCCCTGGTAAAGTCTAACCTTTCAAAGTGCACTGACAATTGTTGGTGATTTGTCTATAGTTACCTATAACTAAAAGCTTTCTCTTACTCCTCATGCTATTCCACTTTTATGATAGCAGCAGCTGAAACCACACACACACACACACACACACATACTACCCCACTTCAGGAGTCAGAGCAACAGAAACAGGGACAGAGGTAATGTTGTAGAGCACAAATATGAGCTTTGCGTTTTCCTCCAGAATCTGGAGAGTAAAGTCCAAGCCAGTGTGTTTTTAAGTTTATGTGCACTCATTTAATTTTACACTTTCCTCTAAGAAGCTGCAGATTATTGGTTTGGAGAGTCTATGTGTCCTGTAGTAAATACAACAGAAATTAATGGACATAAAAATCCAATATAAATTGAATAATGGCAGCAAAGAAAAATGTGCAAAACACATATAATCTGATATGATTCTATCACAAAAAGGCCTTACTTTTCTTTCACTTTGTTTTTCTACTTTCTAATAAGTTGTTATGAATTTCTTACGCACAAAAAGCTGTTTAAGCAGCTTAACAGCAAAATGGTGTTCAAGTGCAGTTTTTATTTCTCTGCTGATTACAGCACTGCAAAGGTGGTCTTTTCTGATGACCTCTCTGTCACACACACACTCGTGCACACACACACACACACACACACTCCAAATAAATGAATAACTATATTCCTGGCTTATTTGGTGAACTACAGGAAGTATAATAATGTGGAAGAACCAAAATGTAATTCCCTAGATCAAAGATGTTCTTAAATATTTCCTCCTATAATCTGCAAAACAAAACAAACCAAAAAGCAGTGTTCTGAACCCTATGGGAAGTTACCTTCTGATGATTTCAGATAAGTAATGTGGAGTGGTTTGATATTTTTAATTTAGTTCCTCCAACATTTTAAACTTCTCCTAGTCTTCACCTCACTTTTTACTCTTCACTCTTAAAAACACCTGTCAATGTCACAAATTTCAAATTGCCAGGAAAAGATGTGAATTAAAAGGAGGAATAGCCAGCACCACTTTTAATATTTTTCAGAATAAGTTGACAACTAAGGGAACAAAGGCAGAAAAGCCAAGATAAATATTTAATGAAGTATAGCAAGCAAAAATATATGTGTAAATCAACTTACAGCTACTCTTGAGAACATGTTAAAATCAGTTTCAAATTTCATAGCACTCGTTCTAGATCATTTGGACTTGTTTTTCCCCCAGACATAGCAACTGAGCTGAATTCTGATTGTATCAAGCAATTCTGTCTACACGTTATAAGGTTAAACAAGTGTGGGTTCTTCTACACAGATGTGTGTATTGGAAGTCATATGATTGACCAGAAAGGGCAGGGGTAGGATATGACAATGGTTCCTGCTTCAATGCACAGACTCAGGAGTACTTACTGCCATAACATGTAACCAGTATTCTTGGTTTTATTACTTGTGCAAGTGTTTACTTTGGCTTTTATTTATAAAAAAGCAATGATCCAGCAAATGCCTCATGAAGGGTGTGGATTGCCTATGCGCATAAGATGCCAGAACAGATGATTTCTATTCCTTTCCAGGTTTCTTTTTAAAATCTACAAAACAGCCATCAGAGAAAATAAATATGCTGGCATAGTGATGGAGTACATTGCAGAACATGCAGGAAATACACAAATTAATTAAAACACATCTATATCACCCTAAGATTTTTTCCCTTTTTCTTTTCTTTTTTGTCTCTTCCTTTCACTTTTTCCTTTTTCTTTCTTTTCTGGTCTTTTCAGTTTTCCTATTCTGCCTGACCTCTTGAATATCCAAGACTTGTAAACCAGACAAATGACTTTTATCAATGATGGTTTTTCCATCAGACTGTGCAAACAGCTCCCAAAAGTCTTACACACAACTGAGTGAGAAAAAGAGAGAACCTGAGAGTGTACACCATGATAATAAGAAAATGCTATTCCACCAGCCACACAAGATGCAGTTTTCGTCAGATAATGGTATATCATTTGGAGGCTCTAAACACTTACCTGGTGTGTTTAAGTGGCTGGTTTCTTCAGGAATAAAGAGCCTCCAATTGAAATTATTTAACGTGTCTGAGTCCGGTCTATTTTTGGAAATAATGAGCATAAATAATCTAGAATCTGTTTGACCTTGGGGCTCTGGAGAGAGATTAGGAGGGCACAAACTAAGAGAAATGAAAACCAGCTCTCTGTTTCTCTTACAAGTACCCTTCAAATTAGTTTTTTTCCTAGTTTAAGAAAATAATTCCTTTTAAAAGAAAATATTCAGTGATTTCCTTGTTGGCAATTGGCATTTTGTAGTTCATAAAATATAAATTCCTATTTTATTAAGCAAAACCAATCAGATCGGCAAGAGATAATCTCCTTTGCCGTTCTTCTCTAAAATTTAATTTCTCAGTTTTGTAAAGCTTTAAGAATATGTGACTTAAATTTTTTTAATTGTTCAAGAAAAATGTGAATCATAAAACCATTAAAACAAATTCATAAAAAGATCATTTTACTTACTATTAAACGCAGTGTTGTCCCAAAAAACTTGAATATTCCACAGAGTTAGGTAGTCAATAATTAGCCCTGTGCAAGGAAGATGAAATCAGCAATTCCTTCGGAAGCAAATGGTTTACTCTTGTTATTTGAATTTTCCTTTTTGTAATGTTCTGTTAGTTTCACACACATAAACCATGTCTTCTGGCATTAAATGGCACCATCATGTGCTATAACAACCCCTTTCTCTGTACTTAGTTGACTCAATAATGTGTATTTTCTGTGATTCTTCTGGATTATCACATGGTATATTTGCAGAATTGATTTCACCCATACATCGGTGCCAAGTGGTCAATGTGATTATTCCTTGTGTTCAGGAAAATTTAGGATTAGAGCAGCAGAATAGGCAAACTAGACCAGGAAGTAAAATTAAACTGGTTGAGCGTTGATCAGTGTTCACTCAAGAGGCTCTAATACTGCTTTATCGATGCAGGAAGAGAGCTATTATTTTCTGTACCAGAGCCTTACACAATACTAGTCACACATTTGGTTCTCAAGAATGTTTGTTGAATAAGTGAATAATATGCAAAATTCAACTATCACTTATTTTTCCATTCTCATATTAGCCTGGCATACTCTTGGGGTCAATGCGAATGTAGGATGCTTGCACTAAGAGACACACATGCCCTTTCTTAGTAACTACAAAGTCTTTTGGTAGCCTGAGACAGGAGTGGAAGGCAGAATAGAGACCATCAGCATTAACCCAGCCTCTCCTGGGTGCTGGCTTTAGGCTCAGTATTTTACATACACTCTGATGTTTAGTCTGACAGAAGCACTTCAAGAAGAACGTCATTATCCCCATCTTACAGATGAGAAAATAGGTTCTGAACTCTTTGATCCCGAAATCCTTCCTAAGGAAAACGGGACTAAGATTAGAATTTTTTAAAAGTTATAAAAATTAATAAATTAAGATCATTTGTTGGTGGCTGAGAGGATACCGTGTACCAGAGAAAAAAGAATTATATAGATCTCATTAATTGCCTCCCTGTTTAATGAAACACACACACACACACACACACACACACACACACACACTATAAAATATTAAAGCAAGTCTTGGAATTTAGTCTTTGCAGGCCCCAACTCATACCCTCAATTAAATCATTAAGTCCTTAGTTTTATTGGAGAAATAAGACTTCCTGACTCTTCCTAATTCACTTCTACTGCATTTGAAAGGATTTATATAAGATTTCTTTAGAATGAAGCCCATGAGAATGTCTTTTTTACTTTTCTTTTTTTCTTACACTCGTGCCAAAGTGAAAGAGAAAGTAAATTAGTCAAGGAAACCTGTATTTTTTACTACAGTAGCACTCAAATGATATGTGTGCAGATAGGGCTGTATTTTTTAAATTTATCTGTATTTTTTTTATCACAAACAAAATTTAAAACTTAAAATAGATAGGGATGACTATTTCTAAGAGCTATGACAAAGTAAGGATAAAAATCCTTATGCAAAAAATGATTACACAAATTTATAAGAAAATCAGTAAGACCACCACACATACACAGGAAAAAGATAACTATATTTTACACAAAAGGAAAGATAAGTGGCTTAAACATTTAAAAATCTTCAACATTACTAGAAATAAAAATTAAAACAATATAATGCAATTCTATATTCTCCTATTTGTATATATGTATCTAAAAAGCTTTAAACATGCTTCTAGGGTTCTACTCAGTAAATATTCTAAAATGCAAGCAAATATTTAAATATAAAAGTATTCTATTTTATAAGGCAAAAAAGGAGGAATCTTAAATGTCCTCAAACAAGCAACACATATAAAGCCCATTTAACGACACTGGAAAATAAATTCATATGACCTAATAATGATGGGGAAAAACAGATTATAATACTACATTAGAGTAGGATCTTAAGTGTAGAAAATGATACTTAGAGAAAGATGTAAATAGCAGTGATAACAGCGATTGTCTCTATTTGAATCATTATTTCTATTTGTTTTGTTATGTATTTCTGTATTTTTACAAGTTTATTTTTATAGTTAGAAAAGAAACTATACAAGAAAGAATAAAAAACAGATTGAAAGCAAAACTCTTTAACCATACAGGTTGAATAAGATGCAGAAAGAGAAGAGGAATTTAATCCTGGATATCTCAGTTTCATCTGGGGCTCCTTTGTGGGCCATCTAGGGTCAAAATCTAGTCTAAACCGGGGATTGATATAGTCGACCACAGACTCTGTATGATACAACACCGTGACAGAGTGAACATCCAAGCAAATGGACGCTCAGGATGCATCAGTCAAATGTCCACAGCAAGAGGCGGTGGCCCCACCCACTCTGCCCTCATCAGATCCTGTCCAGAGCCTGTGGTTAGTGCCGTGAACCACTTACGAAGATGAATGGTGAAAACCTCGAGTCTGTCCAGAAAAAGGAGGCCACAATGGTAAAATATCTGGAAACCCTATGACTTCCCAGCTTAAAATTCCCCCCGGTTTCTTATTACTCTCAGAATAGAGTCCAAAACCCTATAAGACCTGCCTCATCTTACAAGATTCTCCCCATTGCTCACGAAGTTCTAGACACACACGTTTCCATCCTTCTAATGTATCAAGCTCCTCGTCACTTCAGAACTGCTGTCAGCATTGCTTCCCCAGCCTGGAATGTCCCCGTTCCCTCATGTCCCCCACCCTGTCTCCTCTACAAAGGGACTTTTTTGCTTGACCAGTTCCTACCTTTTTTCACATCTCAGATCAAATATGTCTTTCCTCAGGGATACTCTCTGGCCACCCGCCTAGGACAAGTGGCCTTGTTACACACTTTTATTTTGTTGCCTTTGGTTAATTATCTTTCTTATGTCTATATTTCTTACTAGCTGGTAAACCCTGTGAGGACAGTGCCTAATTATGTATCTAATGATGTGTCTTAGTCTGTCAGGCTGTTATAACAGAATACCATAGATTAGGTGGCTTAAAAACTTATTTCTTACACTTATGGAGGCTGGGAAGTCCAAGATCAAGGTGCTGGCAGACTCAGCATCTGCTGAGAAGCCTTTTCCTGGTTAGTAGGCAGCCAGTCTCCTCACAGGTCCACATGGCCGACAGGGTGAGGGAGCTCTCTGGGGTCTCTTTATAAAGGCACTAATCCCATTCATAAGAACTCTGCCCTAATGACCTAACCACCCCCATCTGCAACCAAGTCCCACTTCCTTATACCATCAACTTTGGGGATTAGGATTTCAATGTATGAATTGGGGAGGAAGACACTCAGTATATAGTGTAGTGTATCCCCAGGATGTAGTACAGTGCCTGGCCCATACTTTGTGCTATTTGCTCAATGAATGAATGAATAAATAAATTCTGTAAAGCCCATTTGTCTCTGTTTTTATGGCTACCCTCCACTTTCACATCTTAACTTCTTAATGCTTATTAAATGAAATTCTTAATCTGAAAAAGAGAAGTAGGAGAGGAGGAACTATGATAGCTTCCTTTCACATAGATATTCTGTGCAATTCCATTAGTTATAACTAAGACTAGTTACAGTTCTAAAATCATATGGAAGAACTTGCTAAAAATTAAAAATTAAATTTGCACCCTATATGGTAATGAACTTCCTTATATGAAGTGTGTGCAAGTCATATTTGAATATAAGCATGGGTCGGAGTTTTTGTAAAGGAGATATTGGGTAGTTAGATGTGATGGCATTTAGGATCACTTCAAAGAATATGATTCTATGACCTACCAATCTCTTTGGCTGCAGAGGCACTACATAAGGAAGAGAAGATAAGACCAAACTGGGCATGGAGCTAAACAAACAAAAGCCTGGGTAAGAAAAGGAAATGTAACACTGTCTCAAAACGTTTGATCTCAATCATTTTGAACCTTTTCTGAGGATGGGGTTGGCAGGTCTCCCAGAGAAACCAAAACAAAGCAACCTAACAGGGCATCACAAAGTGAAAGGGGACTTAAGCTGGGAGATGAGAAGATGAAAGTCCTGTATTTAGATTCACTGAGGAGAGAGAGAGGGCTTCTGAAAGGCAGGCTTTTTCTTTGGAGTCCTTTTCAATTCACTTAAAGGCACACCTCGGAAAAGAACATCCTCAGTAGGGAGAGGGCAGTTTCCTGAGTCCAGAAGTCTGGGCATTAATGAACATGGCTAAAGAAATGGGCTGAAATGTCATTGCAACTGTTTTCTGTATCTTAACTCTCCTTAACTCAAACTGTGCCATCATTCCGGAATCAGCAAGGCCTGCTCAACAAACCCAGCTCTTATCGTCTCTTATCGTCTCTTTGTACTTGTTTATTTACAGTTCAGAAATTGTCCAATGACCTTCTTACTCTCTAATCAAAGGAATGAATGTTGTTGTGGAAAGAAAAACAGCTTCCATTTGGTTTGAGAGAAAGACGATGTGTCTGTTTCAGGTGTGAAAGATGAAAAGAGCTGTATTGGGTGGCTTCACCTCTCTAGGTAGTGATTGTTCAAACTACAGTGTGGACACTCCTCATGAGGTAGCACACAAATTTTTTATATTGATTGCTGCCAAAAATATTTAATGCTTATTGGGTGGTGACTGTGTTTCAGGCCATTGTGCTAAGTGATTTGTACACATTATCTCCTCAATTCCCCAAACAGTCTCGAAGTAAGTGGGACTACAGTTCCTCTATCTGGAAACTGTGTCTTCTCTATTACTATTAGATTTGGGAAAGTATGATAGTATCCAAATTAGGAAACTGTAATGTAAATGTAAAACATAACATATTTATTTTAACTATAAAAAATTTCAATATACTACAAAGTAGAGAGAATATCATATAAAATCCTACATATCATCCATCTCCTTAATCATTATTATTTTCCTTGTTTCTTCATCTATTTTCACTTTGCTCAGTTATTTTAAAGCAAGCCCCAGATATCATGACCTTTAGCCTCTACGTGTGTTAGTATGCATCTCTAAAAATAAAAGGTATTTTCTTACCTATTATCATCACTCCTAAAAAAACTACCAACAATTTTTTAACATCTCATACACGGTCTATATTCAGATTTCCCATATTGTCTCCACTTGTACCATTGGTTTTATAATTGTTAAATTAAGTTCATCATGATAATGATGAAGGGATGTGAGAAATTTGCTTCTACAAAACAAATGTAGGAGTGTTTTAGGAGCAGAGTGAAGTTGGATGGGTACCTGCTTGCCCCAGGTTTACCCCAGGAATTCTAGGAACTCACCCTAAGTCACCAACACTCCTCTCAGACCCCATCTGGATCTGAGTTTAAATGAACAGTCATAGCATACAGGCTAAAATCATTGACTCTGGACTCAGACTGCCCAGATTTATTACTTACTAGCTGGGCAAACTTGGACAAGTTAATCTCTTTGTGCCTTAGTTTCATTACATGTAAAATAGGAATATTAATAGTATTTGCCTCAGAGTTGTTGGAAGAATTAAACGAAATAATATGTGAGTTAAATGCTGCTGAGTCGTGTCAGGCATATAGTAAGTGCTCAATAAGTGTTAGCCATCGTCATTGTTGTCATGGCCATCATTACAGTTATCCTAATGGGGGCGGGCTCCAGGTTAAAATCTGGTCTGCAGATCATCAGGATACAGGAATGAAAGGAACTGAGAATTAGGATAATGGTGAGATACAATTGACTTTATACAATTCTTTTCGAAGTTCCCTTTTCATGTTGTCATTTAATAATTTCTATGAAAAGTTATTTTAAATCCACCTGCTTAAGGCTGGTGAAAACAAACATCTAAACAAACCTTCTGTATTGAGCTAGTGTCCATCCCCTTTGTGTGGACCCCCTCTGACCCAACATCAACTCCCAACCCCTCTTCCCACCTCTGCAAAGGCAGATCTTTTGGCCCTTTCTAAGCCAAAGTCCTTGTGCACCCCGTGACTCCCACCTTTCTCCCTCGGCTCTCCTAACTTTTCTAGACCATGAACCTCAAGTCTCATAGCCTATCACTTTCTAGCCTTGTCTTTTCAACCATCCATCAGTTCAGGTTCTCTTACTTTGAACCTCGACCACCCTTCTTTTACTGTCTTATTTCCTAACTGTGTCTCAGCAGAGGCAAGTCATTGAATAAACCATATAGAACAATCTACTCTGTGGCAGGCAGTATGGTTAGTACTGGGAATACAGACATGAATAAAACAACATGTCTACCCCTGAAGCTCAAGATCTAATGGATCCCAGAGAAGTCCTGCAGGATCTACCAGCTTCCCATAACACAGTGCCTGTATTTTTTTTCTTAGATAGCCACTTGTCCGGTCTGTTCTTACATTACAGGTATATCACAGACAATAAGACATGAGCATCTAGATTATCAGCATTAGGGGAGTTACATTGTATTGAATTGTATATTCAGTCAGCTATTTTTAAGATTTCCATTTATGACTGTCAAAAATTATTTTTGACAGTTTATAAGGAAAACTAAATTCAGTGTTGTAGACTATTAGGCGAACTGGAAGAGCAATAAAGAATTCTAGATTAGAACTGTTACCTGCCTAGTAGTCACAAAGTAAGGAAAACTTTCCAATTTTGGATACGGCCTCCAATTCTGCAGAATTCCTGTAAGAATCAGTTACTTCTCTTCCTTCCAACACCTATTTCTGAATCTTTGTTGGCTGTGCTGTTGCAAAAATACTTTGCCAAATTAGACTGCTGTCCACATTTTCAGCAAATGCAAAATTGAAGTCAATTCAAGATGAAGCTCCACAAAGAGAGGAACAGAGAACTAAAATGTTGTACAAGCCTCAGAGAAGATTCCTTGGAAATAAATGACCTAACTCTTTGGGTGTAACTGGTCCTCCCCATCCCCAGATGCCTTCACTGAAGGTTTAGAGCTGTCACAATCCAGCTTCTCCTTCCAGCTCAGCAAGTTGGTTCTATTTACCTCTACTATGCCCTTGTTTTTATATTTGAAAGTAAAATATGAAACCCATTGGTTGATAATGTAGATAAGAAGCCTTGGTCAATTCCTGATTTTTTAAGGCACAAACCTCAAAGGTAGAAAGCATGATTCAGAGTTACCAAGCAGGGATCCAGCCGATGTACTGAGAACAAAGAGGGAAAATAAGTGCCGAGCCTGAAGAATCCTATGGTGGGGCAGGCAGAAGGTGTAGGAAAAGGAGCAGGCCAAGCACATGGCAGTAGCCCATATACCTTGTCAATCAAAGGTTTAGATTCTGTGAATGGTCTCATTGGCACTAGTGGTATGAATTCTGTCCCCAATATATACATACCTTTTTTTCTTAATTTAATTTTAAACCAGGCCAAGCAAAATATGTTAATTTAAGGGCACTGGCCCCGGACCAGACTGCCTAAATTTGTGTCCCTTTCTAGCCAGTGGCTTTGAATAAGCTACTTAAATATCCATGCCTCCATTCCTCATCTGCAAACGGGCATAACCGCTCACCTACTGCATAGTGTTGTCGTGAGGCTCATTTGTTGTGACTGCAGACAAAGCCCTTCACTATGGCAAGGGCCCATTAATTAGCTACTCAAATCTCAGAGAAGGTAGGTCTGCAGTCAGTAGCCATACTTCCCATCACAAGGAGAAAGTCATTCTATAGTAGGAAAGATTAAAGTCAACACATGAACAGAAAGAGAAGCAAAGGAGACGAGCAAGTCTCCATTTGTGCATTTGAGTCCTTGCCCTCAATTATCCCTGAGATCCCCTCTAACCCTGCCCATGCAATTTTCTTACATGAAACAATACAATGTTCATTTTCTTAAGATACCTTTAGTTGTGTTTCTGTAAACTACAACCAAAGCATTCTGACTTATACAAACCTACTTTGTGACAGACACAGAGCAGTATTTTGAGTAAATACTACATCTTACAGTTCTCAAATGACCCCATTATAGGCAGGCAAACTGCAACACAGCTCTCCACTCTGTGGCTGCTGGTTAGAAAGGCAGCAGAGAGCATCAGTTAGAGGTCACTCTGCAGACAGATGAATGGGGCTGAAACTCTGGCTCTCTGACATACTAGTTGGACAATCTGCGCTAGATACTTAACCTCTTTGGGCCTTCACTTCCTCATCTGTAAAAGGGAGAGATTAATAGGGCCAACTTCATAGAATAATGGAGGAATTTAATGACCATTATATGTTAAGCGTGCAGCACATATGAGAACCCTGTTAATATTAGCTATTATTATCAGAGAAGCCTTTTCTAATGCTTTTTATAAACCTTCTATCATTCTCTGACCCTTCCAGATTTTCTTCTTTGATTTATCACACTTGACATCATAAATTTTTATTTTCCTGTTTATTGTTAACCCTCCCTTAACAAGAATGTAACTTTTGTTTTCAACTCATCCCAGCACCTAAAAAAGTAGCTGAGATATATAGTGAGTGGCCAATAGCCATCTGACAAATGAATAAATTAGCTTGTCAAGGTCCTATAGCTAATTACAGCTACAGAATTCCAGTTCAGAGCTGTTTGGCTCCAAGTCAAGCACTTTCCTCTAGTACATAACCTGAAATTTCCAAATTTGTACATTATTAACATGTGAAGGGTATCATTTTGAGAATGAAAATACTGCAACTAGAAACAGGATGGTGTAAAGATAAGAACACTGAGTGTGGAGACATGGGGCTTTATCAGTTTTAGCTATGTGACCGTGGTAACTTATTGCATCTCATTGGACTCTATTTCCTCATCTGTAAAATGAGAAGATTAAATAAAATTGTTTCTGTGATTTCCCCAATATTCAATTTTTCTCTGCTCCAAAGAGTAAGTGAGCTGAATTCATTAGCAAATATTTTTGTTGCATGGTATAGTTTTGTACTGAAAGCATCACTCTGTTTTTTTCCCTTCTACAGCGAGTAAAAAGAAAAGTTATGGAAATTACAGAGAATTTTGTAACAGCTAGCTATCGAATTGTGCTATATGTTAACACTGATTTTTCTTTCTGAAGACACCCTTTAAAATCTAAGCTAATCCAGAAAAATCACTTTTTATGTATTTGGCTGTGATGACAAGGGCCCAAATAGCAAATGAGTAATATCACTGGTGACAGAAGTGTCTGGGGACAAAGCCAAGTGGAAATCTAACCGGCTTACAAAGGTTGCAGCCTTCTTTGATTACTTACTCCACTAAATTCCTCTAACTCTGAAGATCTTTAACATAAAAGAAAACCCCATCAACCATTGTTTATTTAGGTTAAGTGTGTCTACCATCTAGAAGTGAAGTTATTGAGAGGTCCTAAGTTATACTTCTGTATTAACCAATGTCTAGTACAGGGCAGGATTCATAATGGATGCCCAGGGAGTAATTAATTGCCAATGGATTGTTCTTATCTCTGGGATTCCATTTGGCCTACCAATTGAACACCGATTCTCCTTCATTCTACTTTCCCACGATGTTTTGTTCTGTTCCCCTCTGCTTTGCCTTTTACTTATGTATGTCACTTCTGTTTCTTGACCAACCCCCATCATGTTCCTCAGGAATAATCTCACCTCCATTGATGACAGCCCTGTGCTAGTTCCTGTCTTTTAATTCTGGTTTTCTGAAGGAAAACATTTTATGTTCCAGATGTTGGGGGGAGGGGAGGCTTGAGTGTGGTTGGTGGTAAAGAGATAGACATTGAACAACATAATGTGAAATGCAATACTGTTTAAGCAGATTTGCTTAACATTTTAAGTCCCATTCTCTAGTCCACTATCATGTTTTCTTCAATTCTTTTTGTCATTAAAAAGCTAGGCAATCCACTCATTCCCTCATCTAATATCAAACGGTTTATTCCTCTGAATATGATAGCAGAAGAATATATGCAAACAGTAAAAATATGAAGTGATATTTAGATTATATACAATAAAAGTTATACCTGAACAGCAGAAGAAAAAAATGGAAAACAACCCAGTTATGAGAGCTGTTAGAATCTGGGATAATTTTTAAAAGATTTAAATACATGAGGAAATAGACACAAATGATGTTGTTGTATACAGAGAAATCCCATTTTGGTAAGGGTTTGGTATTTAGAGAGCCTGTTTGAGCCCATTCTATCTCTGATTTTCCATGATTACAGGTTTAGAGCTCTTTAACATTGAACTTGTACTGTAAACGTGTTTTCAAAGATTTTATTTAAAATAAGTGGACAAGGCAAAGTGTGAAAACACATTTCTCAGAAGGCATGTAGCTTAGAAAACCAGAAGTTGTATAACAGTAGAGCAAAAGAATGTCATGTGAATTTAGAAAACTACAGTTTCCCTAAATGTCAAAGACAGCAATATATTAACAAGTAAAGAATGTATTGAATTGGTTAACTAATATCAAGTCAGTGATTTAGCCCAGTCTGAGCAAAACTTTAACTCCAAGATATTTTTTAAAACTATAAAAAATCACTAATATTCATTATGTATCAATAATTACTTTTCATTTTGTATCAGATGCACTTAAATAAAATGAGAAAATTACAGCTAATTTGGTTAGGAGGATTTCATTTCAAAAACTCTTCCTTTCTCTTTATAATAACTATTGGACAAGATAGAAAATTGTTCCTTTAGAATATGCATATAATTTAATCAATATATATCAAGTTTTCTCCTTAATTCTTTAGGAAGCATGATGGGTATTTATATAAAATCAGATTAGTATATATCAATTTCAAGAGCTTAAATATAAGAAAGTAAGAAATGTTACAACAAGCTAGTGGACACTTGCAGCCCAGTACTTTGCCTCTCTTGGTGGTGTCCCTGTTGTTACTCTTAAAATTAGCAGTCTCCCCAAATAGGTTCCATTATAGCCCACTTTAAATTTATAAATCCAATTAAATCACTGAATCAATCTCATTTTTCAGACTGCACCTATTGAAGTTTCTAAGCTTTCAAAAGTTTACAGCCTTATGCATAAAGAAAAACTCTTTCCATCTATCCTAAAAACTACCATAAAAGCTGGTTTACCTAGTATTCAGTAAAAGTACATTTATTAAGCATTCTGTTAACCAGAACTCACTTATGGCCATGCATGGTAAAAATATTCAATTGCCAAAATACCATCTCTATGGCATTTAACATTTGTAAAGAGGTAAGTTCTGGTTAACATAAATAAATCATTCTATTTCTTTGAAAACTGGTGAGTTTTATATTATAATTATTGTTTTCACACTTGTATGTTCATTCCTGACTTTATCTACAAATAACTTTTATTGATTCTTTCTCAAGTTTCTTGGATTCTGAGATTTAGAGAACAAGTCTATACCTCTTTTTTTTAAATAGCACTATTTATTTATATTTTTATCAAAATATAGTTGATACACATTATTATATTGGTTTCAGGTATGTGTCATAGTGACTTATCAGTTATATACATCACTAAAGGCTCACTGCCATAAGTGTTGTTACTATCTCTCAACATACAAAGAAATTACAATGTTTTTGACTGTATTTCCTATGTTATACTTTTATCCCCATTACTAATTTATTTTATAAGTTAAAGAAGTCAAACATGGAAAAACAAATACCATATGATTTCACTTATATGTGGAAAAACAAGCAAACAAAAAGAACAAATGAAGCAGAAATAGAGCCTTTGTTGTTTAATAAATACTAAGCATCTTGCTGATTCTACTATTCCCTCCCCTTGTCTTCTCAGATCAGTCTTTTTACATCAGAATGAAAACTATATGCCCATTATAGAAGCTGTACACATGCATATACAAACATATACACACACACACGCACATGTGCAAAGACAAGCATAGATTTTTATCTTTATATTTTTCCATTATCATAAAAGATTTCATCTTCTGTTTTTCCTCTATATTCTGCTTTTATTTCCTATTCTGTTTCATGTAAGTTTCTCATTATGTTTAAGGAAATAGTTTAAACTGATCTGTAGGGGAAATGGGTGAAAACAATAATCCACTGGAGAGAGCAAAGGATACGTGTGTTCTGCAAGCACAGTCCACTTTTAACCTATAAGTGAATACTTACATGCACATCTATAGATTTAGTTCTACCTTTTAAGAGAAATTAAAATCAGACAAGATGGAGTCTTGTGTTGGGACTATGTGTACACCAGTTTTGGGGTGTGTTGTTTTGGATGAAATGGCCTAGATTGCTTTGAACTGGCATTAGATAATAAAAGTTAATCTTAGAAATATAAAATATAATGAATTATGCTAGGCTTTTAAAGAAACCTTGACATGTTTCATACATATTAGGACCCATTTCAACTTTAAAACCAATTCAGGTGAACAGCACCTTGTAACCTAATAGTTACATAGTGAATTGTTTATGTGTATATTGCATTTCAATTTTTTTCTTACAGTGATTTTTTCAATTAGTGCTGATGTAAGATGGTACTGAGTATTGATTTCAGAGACTTTAAGGAAACATGATTAATTTGTCAGCAAAGATATAAATTTATCAGTAGTTCCTTGAACTTCGAGCTTTATGAACTCAAATGCTGACTTTGCCACTTCCCCTGGATCATCTTAGTCAAGCTATCTAACCCAGCCGAGCCTCAATTTCCCCATTAAAATGGGAATTGTGACTTTTATCTTATAGCATTATTGTGAGAGTTATGTGTAAATGGATCTTGAACTCTGTCTGGAAAAAGGAACTCAGTGATTAATTTTTCCTCCTTAAACCAGCCAGAGGGATAAGTTTCAAGGAATATTTCAGATGATAAAGATAGATTTTTAAAGATTGTGTTTTATATAAGCAATAACCATGTTTTCATAACTTCAGAGTAAATGGGATGTAAACAAATTCATTTTTTATACTCCAATTAGGAAATACACTCTCCTGTATTATTTTCTTTTTAAATTATAGTCATGTTAAAAAACATTCTACCATTTCCATGGTTATATAAATTGAACATTCAATGAAAAATTGCTAAGAAAAAGTTTTTAGCAAATAAGTTTCCAAAAGTGGAGAAGTGCGTCCAAAAGACAAAGAGGAACTAAAGCCTTCCATGAGGTTGCAGCATGGTTGCTTGTCCTTTTAAGCATGTCCAAGTTTAATCTCCTTTAGCCTTACATTCCCTTTTTGCCCATTGCAAAATTATAGACTGGGGTTGATGTTTAAGTTGAATAGAAATAAGCATGACTTCATTTTAATTTGCCTCTTGATCACTTTGTGTTCAGTAAGTTAGAGAATTTGATACTGAGAATAAAACCCTTGCTCCTGGCCCTATCATCAGATCCTAGCAAAATGCCTGGCACATGGTAGGCACTCAGAAAAAAAGTTATTGAATGTAGGGTTGACATGCATCTGGCATGCACTGATATGACCAGGTTTGTTAAACATTGACATAGCTCTGTACTAGTGATAAACAGCTACTATCCTGTGGCCTCTCCAAATGCCCTTTCTATATCCCTGGCCTCTTGTCTGAGGACCTCTCCCTGTCCCTCAATTCAGCATTTAATGGGTCAAGTCCTGACAGATGCGGGGGGAGCTTTCTAGACCCACTTCCGGAGCTCTGGCACCCTCAGCTCTGGTTGGCCCATGCCCTTGCCATACTAGTCGTGATATATTCTTAATATTATCTTTGATTAAACCAATAGCCTATGTGTTTATTTAGCAATATCTACCAGCCCTGATGCAATAGAAGACAGAAAAAGTACAGTGTTCTGAGGAGCGTAAGAGTATAAGAGGATAAAAGGTGAAACCCGAGGGAAGGTAGGAGAGGCAGGGAAGACGGAGATGCAGCAGGAGGAAGACCTAGTATGAGAAGATCAACAAAACAGAGTTTTGTTCCACACAATCACCTTTCTTATGTGCATTCCATGAGTTCAAACTGTCGTCCCAGGATGGTGACTGAAATCTCTTCGGAAAGCATGTGGTGCACGTCCAGAACCAGAGCTGTAATTACTGTGTTTGCGACGCTGACGCCATTGTCTGAAAAAATATTGGGCTGAACATTTTCCTTCTTTTGCCCTTTGTGTTGGCTTACTTTGCGTAAAACAACATTAGTCAGATTCATATCCAACCCAGGTGAAGTCCTGTTTACAATGCACTCCCAGGGGGTGTCTAAATTGTTTCATTGTGCTGGAATTCCATTGTATTAAATATTGTTGAAAATCTGGTACTTGTGAATCTTTTGGTGTTTTGTTGAAAGGGTATTACACACAGTAATTTAGAAAGCATTAAACAACCATTGCTGAATGTGTGAGCTGCTTTTGTTTGGATAAGAGCTGAGTTTTGCAAACTGTGCCCTGCTAAACTCCAGAAAAGTGGAAGTGAGTTTGATGGTCAAAAATGTTTGGGAAATACAGTGCAGGTTTAAATAATACGGGTTCTGAGGAGTCATGTAGTTTTTAAAAATTTGTTTAAATATTTTAAACCCAAGTTTTCTCAAACTTATTTGACCCTTGACTCTCTCTCTTTCTCACTTTTTTTCATGGAACACCTAGTGTGATGGGATACCAAGTTGGAGATAGGAAAATGCTGATCAGGGTATTCATTCTTGCATTTATAGATAGAGGAGCTGCCGTGTGTTTGGCAACAAATAAGGCCAGCGCTTGTCCCTGAAAAGCAAGCAGAGGAGATGCAGTGCGAAAGACAGTGCAGAGTTGTTTTGTTTTGTTTTTCAATTGTGGGAAAACAGGTGACAGAGCAACTGAGCAGGAAACAAGGGAGTTTAAAACTGTATCTGGTAGAGCTTCCCAGGTGATAAAGTCCCACTATAGAATATATTCATACAAATGTCAGGTACTAGAGAGTAATAAAATAGCCAGCAAGGCAATAAATACCATTTCACACATTTTCTTCTCAGCCATTTAAAATATATCCTAGCCACATAAATGCCTCCTACCTTAGGACAGTGGGCATGTCAACATGTCTCCCTTAACACAACCAGCTCTCATTTCAGATCGCTTTACTGAGGGTGAGTAGTGGTCCTAAAGGGAATCTACATTTTTTTTCTTTAACATATATACACACTCACAATTTGGGTCTCAATTGGACATCTGCTTAGATCCTAGCTCCCTTCCCATAGCTGGACAGGGATTTAAAGAATGTGCCAGGTTTCCCTGGCTGTAAACTTGTTTTTTCTTGTATCCAACATGCATACTGGCATGACATTTATTAACTAGTCATTCACCGCATGGGGAGTGGGAATGGATTGGAATCCTTGATGTGGTTCCAAACATTGCTGGCTTGTTTAGTCTTAAAACCAACAGCCCAAAGACATCTGTAGGTCTCTGATGTGTTCCATATAGGACCTAACACGCTAGGTGAGCAGCTGCTCCAGTATAGAGGATTAGAAGGGAAATTGACCTGGTGTTTTCCTCTCTCGTGAAGAGAAATGGTGTGCACCCCACTCTGCCAGTCAGTTCATATACATTATTTTAATTTTTACAATGACCATATGAGGTAGGTAGTACAGGATTTTCACCACTTTTACTGGTTTGCAAATAGAGGAACAAAGATGTTGGGGATTTATTCAAAGTAAGAGGCGGAGTGGAAAGTAAAACAGGAGACCCTTTTCACTCCAAAGCCTAAATACATTTTCCACTGCCCCACTACAAGGCCAGACGAACGGGGATGACTAAGACATACTTTGCAGCACTCTAAAATAATTCTAATTCTAAATAAATCTGGTGACAAGAATTCTTTATTTTAGACAGGATGTAGCAGTTTTCTTTTCCTGATGGAAGTAGTTTACCATTACTTACATTGTTCAAAACAGACTCCATTTCTGTACTTTCTCTAATAAATATATTTCTTGAATAATGACTCCCATTCCTTTTGAATAAGGAAAGGATGGCTAGAATCTAAGGTGGTACTTGGAGCTGTTCAACGGTTGCCTTGTTACTATTTGTAGAGACACACACGAAAGAACAGGCTTTCCAGAATCTTTAGTTTAAATATTTCTAACACTTTACAAATAGTTTCGTAATTGAAAATATTTTGTACAGAATAATGGCAAATTGAAAGACAAAGCACTGAGCCTAAGATTTTTAAGGGCACTGACAACATGCTGCAGATAATTAAAAGGAATGAAGTTAAATTAAAATAGGCAATGTTTTCAAGTTGGCTGTATAAAAAAAACAAACATCAGAGGAATGACCTAACAAAATAGGATTTAGAAGGAAGTAAGATGTACCCTTTGAGAATTTGATGAGCTCTTAAGAACTCTCTTTAGAAAAATAGAAATACACGGTCACATTGTATATTCAGTGGGTTTGTCAGCCCCCGGTACTACCCTTAGACCACTAGGAAGCTCTGATGTTTTCCTGAAGACATTGAGAAAAAATAGAAAATTGTCCAGAATGAAGAAGGGCAAAGGCCATATGATTTCTCAAGGTATCCTCATGTGTCTATTATCTATGATTCCAATGGTGTAGTTTTTAAATGTTCAAAAATCCTTGCCCCAAGAATCTTGTTTCCTATTTGAGGCCTTAATAAAAATTCCAGAAGTGTTGGTGACCTGAAATTTCTGCCTTTCTTACAAAGAAGTGAGGCCTCCAGTACAGGAGCAGGCCATCTGAACCCTTGGGCTCTGTCACTGCCCTGAGTCAGGTCTCAGCCTAGGGGAACTGATGGCTCCATCATCTGTGACTCACTACCCACCACCCCCACTCCCTGTCTGACCTGGGTAAAACCCCTCCTCCATGTCCCAGACCTAAAATAAACCGAGACTCCCCACCCCTTACCACCCCCACTTTGCTCAGAGCACAGGAGGGATGGATAAAGGATATTTGATAGAGTGACAGACCAGTCCTGGGAGATAAGATATTTGGGTTCTCATGGTGTTTCAGGGCTCTGAACCTAGGGACTGAGACAGTGACCAGATATCTCTGTAGGGACCAAAATTGGGGTTTTGCCAGGTTGGGGAGGAACACAGGGACAGGGCTTAGGGGAAGGACACTAATGGGAGAGGGGCAGGGATGAGGGGACCCTGGGGTAAAAATATAAGATCCAGGGGTCCAAAACAAGCAGATCAATGGGAAGGAATTTTCCCCATCCCAACTAGGGTTTTTTCTTCCAAACCCAGTTAAGTTTTTCTATTCTTTTTTTTTTTTTTGGCAACACAATTCTACAGCAAAATGTAACAATCCCAGATAAGAAATTAAAAGGGAAATAAAATTCTCTGGGGTGTCCTAAACATTGACCTAATTTTATTTGTTCAACCTACCCAACCTCCATTACTTTCCATCCTTTTTTCTCCCCTTACTACCATGTACCCACCTCTGGAGAAGAAAGGAGAGCCTGAATCTTCTGGGCTCAAGGGCCTGAAAGCGAGAAGAGAGATCCATCCGGGGTGGGAGCTGGGGCGGGAGCATCAGCTCCTGGGATGGCCTTCCCAGATGTAAGCACATCTGGAGCCCATCAGGGACGGACCTGGAGCACCAGGATTCCCAATACGCATCCGATTGGGGCTGTGAGGGACTGAGGATGAGCCAGGCCTTCCCTCCCACCCCAACAAATTTGCCTGCCATTTCTAGTCCTTCCTTGGGAAGGATTACCCAGACAGGAAGTTAGGGCATTGGAAGGGGCCAGGAGGAGGGCAAGAGGGCCAGGGATCACACCCAAAACCCAGATGTACTGTTTCACTAGCTTCAGCTCTTTCTGGTCCTACAGAAATAACAGTACCTTTGATCAGGTAGGAATTAGGGTGTGTGTCTGTGTGTACAGCACGGGTATTTTTTAACACAATAATAAATTTGTGTGGCATTAGGTTAGGGATGGGGGCCAGCATATCCCCCTCCTTTTCATGAAAAGTTGTAGGTCCTCTCCATGAGTTTTCTGGACCTCTGGCACTCCTCACCCCACCCCCCCCCAACACATACACACCCTCCTTCCTTGGCTGCAAATTCCTCCCCGTCCATCATCACCTTGTAATGAGCAGATTTGTTTTCCAGGGATTACGTACAGGGCTAAGAGTAGGTCTAGCCCCTTGCCTCTCCCTTCAGGGAGATCTAACCTGTTGGGGTGCTGAATTTGGGGGGTAAATGGGTTATGCAGTGGTCCTTGCATGGGATCCAGGTGTCCCTAGCAGCCAGCCCCTGACTGTAAAATGGGAAGTCTCTGGGGCTGGGATTCAGGAACTCAGTGATATGGAGCACTCCTGGGGAGCAGAGCCCTCTCTCTTTCTTCCACAGCTATAGCTTGAGGGGGAACCGACCCTTAAAAGATTATTAAACAACTTCTGGACTCCAAGGTTGTGGCTTACTGAGTTGAGAAAATAATATAATAGAAGATAGTGTTGTATGTAATTTACAAGTGGTTTATTTCTGGGTCTAATGTACAAAAATAAATTAAACTGGGCTTCCTGCCTTACCTGCATCAAAGGTTGAATGGGCTATGCCCTTTGAGCCTCCGCCCCTTTTTATCTCTGGTCTCAATCCTTCATTGGACTTCAAAGCCCCAGGGGAGAAGTTAAGGGATGGAGCTTCCTGTCCTTATAGCTTAGATTCCTTTCAATCTAAGCTGAGGGCTGTCAGGAGCTGGGCACCGGAGACCTCCCGGCTCTAGTCTCTGATCCAGGCTTGGCTAGAGGGTCCCCAGTGACAGAATTTTGGGGCTGGGGGTTAGGCCTAGGGTCCACAGGTCTGTAAGACAGAGGAGAGATGCGTGATAGAGATTCACCTGGGAAGATGGGAAGTTTGGGGTTTGGGTAGAGATCTTAGTAGTGGGGGAAAGAAAGGTGAGATAGAGCTCTGAGCTTTCACCTCCAGAAGGTCAGCCCTTCCTTAGGCCACACCCTCACATCCAGCCTTCCATGGCTGGCCACACCCCCACAGCTGGCTGGGAAGAGATCTCAACCCTACCCCCCTCCACTAGCCAATTGCTTACAGATGTTGTAGGAAAGGGGGGAAGAAAGGGCGGATAAGGCGTGCAGGGAAGGAAAACTGAAGGAAGGAAGGGAGACACATGGAGGAGAGAGAGAAGTCGTGGCCAGGTGGGGAAGCCTATGAAGATGAGGAAGAGTCAGAGGGAAACAGACAGGGAGAGGAAAGAACAAAGAGGATCTAATTTCCCCTGCAGAGGGCCCTTCTCACTGCAGGCAAGCTGTTCTCCTTAAACCAAGGCTCTGATGATGTTACTTCTCAGTTCAAATCCTTCCATAGCTCCAGTCTTTTAGCCAATAAAGCTCTGTCTATTCTAAAGTGCCTGGAACTGTGAAAGGCACATAGTAAGTGCCATCGACCCAAGTCAGTATATAATTTTGAGTGCTAACTATGTGGACAGCTCAGTGGTCTATGCTGGGGGCAATAAGGTGGAAGGATCATTGGGCTAGGATGCCCATAAATAGGAGCAAAGGAATGGACAGAGACAGGCCTTGAAAGAGAGAAGAGGCAGAGTGACTAGGGAGGAGGGGCCAGGAGTGAGGAGTGGTGAGCGAAAGAGAAGGGGTGGAGGAAGCAGGAAGGAGGATCCTGGAAAGATGGTGGGAGAGAGGGAAGGGAAAAAGGAAGCAAAGGAAAGACAAGGGAGGAGGGTGGAGGGAGAGGAATGTGGACAGAGGGGGGTAGGGGTACAGAGTCGTGGAGAGTGGGAGATGATGGAAAATGGGGGGCAGGCCTTTCCTCCTGCTGGATCAGGGACAGTCCACTGCCAGTGAGGGGGTTTGGAGTGGCCGGGAGCCTGCGGGCCACCCTGTGTACTCTCACCCCCTTCCCATTTAGGGCCGAGCTTTCTATGTCCTTTGCTATTTTGGGGTCCTTGAACGGACTCTATTCCTTCTCTGGTTCCCTGCCCTCCCCACCCTCACCTCTTGGGCACAGGTTTCTGAAGTCATTTGCCTCCCTACTCATTACCCTGCAGGCTGGTCTCTGGTGTTCCTTCTCTCTGGGTTTCTTTCCCTGAAATGGGTGGGCAGGGATGACACAGAGTGGAGGTGCTTCCAGATCTGGTCTGCTCTTCACTCAGTGTCCCCCCATCCTCTGCCAAAGCGGTCTGGGGCTGAGCTGTTTGTGTCAGAGTCTCTTTGGCCTTTTCCTGTTGCTAAATCTCTGGGGTGGTATTTGGGGATGGGAGGAGGGGTAAGGTCCGTGGTGGAAAGTCTGACGCCGAGTCCAGGCCCCCAGCCCCACTCAGACTGGCTGAGCTCATCTCTCCAAGTAACCACAGCTGGACATTTTCCATGTGATCACCTCAGGAAGGGGGTTGTATTCCAGAAATCCAGACAGAGCTGACTGGGTTTCACAGCCAGCAGGCTTGGGGATGGGCACCCTCAGGTGCCTCCACCCCACCTCTGCTGTGCTCTGCAGGGAAAGTCCTGGGGGTGGGGGGGGGGAGCGAGTGCAGAAGACAGACAAGCCCGGAGAAGAGCCAAAGCTGGAAGAGAGTTGGGGCCCAAGTTGGCCCAGGTTTCTTTATCCCTGTACATGAATGCTCACCCTCTGTGTTGGCCAGGCTGGGACCAGATCCTGTGTGATGTGAATGTTTATGTGAGGTGAAAACCTGTGTGAGTGTGTGTGTGTGTGTGTGTGTGTGTGTTTGCGTGGTTTGAATATCTGAACATGCTTGTGTCAATGTGCACGTATTGAGGAGGCCAGAGCTGGGGTGTGTGGGTGGGGGTGTGACTGCCCTGCTTTCTTCCCAGTGCAGTGGCAGGTGGCCGCCGGGAGCATGAGGGCTGCCTGCTCTCCCCATCACCCGTGGTCTTCTCCTTCAACCACACATAACTGGAGGGCCAGAGAAAGAAAGCCATAGAATAGAGTGGAGTGGGTTACTTCCCTCCCCAGTGGAAGAAACTGGGGCAAGGGGCTTCAGAGACCTGCCGAGGTGAGGTGATCACTCAGCAGTAGATGCAGGGCGTGCTCTGAGAATAGCCCCTGGTGCCCTGCCAGGAAGGCTGCTGATCTGGAAGGGCTAGAGGGGTCCAGTATGGGTCTCTGCACCCCTCTCTTCTCTCCCCAGCCTGAGATGTTGGGACAGGCTGGAGAAGGTTGGTGGGGAGTGTTAGGTGGAGAGGCAGGGAAAGGGGTGGGCAGGAAGCATTTGGCTGTTTGTTCCCTCTCTTTCCTGACTCCTTTGTGGCGGCAGACTGGCTTCCTTCCTCCCCAAGGCACCTTGGCTCCCAGATCATTTCCGCTCTTATGCTTGGCGCAGCTCTCAGCCTGGCACAGTGGAGTTTTCCCAAACTTGGCCTTCTGGGAAAGGGGACCCTTAGATGAGTGGGAATAGGGGCTGAGGAATGCAAAGGAGATGCCATTGTGCTCCTCTCTGAACCCATTCAAGGTCAGTAGTTTCTCTTGCTTGAATGAACTGTGGGAAGGGTCATTGGCCAGAAGAAAGAAAGCATCCAAACAACGCCAGGACCCAGGTGTTTGGTTACCTGGGGCCTGCTTCTGCTCTGCCACCTGGGATGTGGAAAGAGCTGGGCTGGAGAGATACCCCACCCCTACCCCAGCCTAGCTTCCTTCTCTGTGTCCCTACTTGGCTGTCCTGCCTCAGTCTGCCCCTGCCCCACCTCCCACCTCCATCCACTGCCCTACAAGTTAAGGAATGTAAGTTTCCTCTCTCACTCTCTCATTGATTAGTCATGGGCACCCCAATCCCCACGGGAACCGTTACTCACCCTTGGGCCCCCCTTCACGGGCAGTCATCTCCCCAGAACTGGCTGAATTCCTGTAGGAGGAGCTCAGTGTTAGATGTGAGGTAAGGAGGTAGTTGGGGTTGTGGGTGGTGGGCAGTGTCCTAGAGACAGCCACAGTGGGAGCCCCCCCCCAACACACACATATGCCCAGGGAGGTCGCACCCCTGGTTCCAGCCACTCTAATGACCATGGCATTTAGGCAGCACGGGTGGGGTTCTGGTAGGGAACTGTGTGCAGTGAACTTGTAGAGAAAGGCCCAAAGCAACTGAGCATCTCGTCTCTTCACTGGTGCTGGCTTTGGGGCCAGGACGAGGGCCTGGGGCCCACTCTTTGGACTTGGCTGAGTGCCCAGGCCTGGCCTCTGTCTCACAGAATCAGACAGGGGCCTTTCCCAATAAGGAGCCTCCCAACTCTGGGTCCACTCCCCTGCTGCCCCCACTCCCTCTCCCCTCTAACAGCTCCTCTGCCCTAAAATGGCCACATTTTTCCTCCCTTCCTCCTTCCCTCTCGCTCACCCAGGTTTGGGCCTTGGGAGAAAAGGGGACTGGGTAAGGGTAAAAGGCCAGAAGGGCAGGTTTGGAGAAGGGTAATGGGATGTGGGAAGAGAGGGGAATGACCCAGATATGCATGGGGGTGGGAGTGGCGGTAATGTTTCCCGGGAGTTATTGTCTTGCCTAGAAGAATAATAAAAGCTTATGCTATTATTATACATACCACATAATATATATATGATTGTACATAACACATACTGTGTATTCTAAGAGCTTTACATATATTAACTCCTTTAATTGGCACTGCCACTCTATGACGGAAGTACTGTTGATCTGTTTGGTAGATGAGGAAACTGAGGCACAGAGCGGTTAAGTAATTTGCCCAAAGTAAAAGAGCTGGGATCCAACCCAAGCAATCTGGCTTCACTCCAGGAGAAACCAACACACTAGCTTTGCCTATGGAGTACTAGAGCCCCACTGGCCGAGGCATAAGGAAAGGAATGCCCAAGGGGCTTCCGGGTAGTGGTGCTCACAGAAGCTCCCTGTCAAATCTGACTCACTGTAGATCCTTGGGTGTTTGCATGCATTCAGACCAAATGCTCCCAGAGAGCCACTGGTCCATTTTTTAAAAAATAAATCCATTTTTGAGTGACATGCAAGTGATATGCAGAGGAACCAATAGGTGTGACTAGAGGGTGGGGACTGGGGGTGGGGATGAAAGAACCGGCTCAAATGAGAGTTAGGGAAGCTCTGGGAGGATGAAGAAGAAACTACAGTGTGTGTGGAGGGACTTCCTTGAGCCCTTTTCCAGCTTTTGCTGATGTTCCAGGCAGTTAAAAACAGTGATTCCGTCTACCTCCTGAGGTGGAGAATGGAAGAAGGGGATGAGAATTCATCTAGCCCTAACAGCAGATAGGGACCCCCTGGGATGCACCCAGGTGTCTGATTGGAAGTGCGAGCTTGAGCAAGAGTCTGCTCTTCTCTGGCTCTCAAATTCGTCTTTTCTAAACCCAAGGTATTGATTAGATGATCCCTGAAGTTCCACCTCCAACACATTCAGATTCCTATGTAGGAACTCAGTGGGGAAAACCGGCGTGGGGGCTGGAGTCCTTGTGTGGGGGCCAGGAAAAAACAAACACTTGGTAACTAGGATGAGCTCAGGGCTCTGGGGGAAAGGCTCTGCAGGGGGTGATGGGAAGGAAGCCAGGCTAGGCCAGGCCAGACCCCAGAATAGTGAATGGAATATGGACTCATTCATTCACTCAACCATGTACATTCAGAAATTAAAATCTAGGAATCTGAGCTTCCCGTCCAAGGAGGCTATAATGAGTATATGGATTCTAGGTGTCTAGGAAGGGCAAACCCTCAGGTCTTGCCCTGATTTTTGATGTATTATGGGAAAAATTAGTCCCCAGTTACCAAGTACCAGGTATAGATCTAAGCATTTTACATATATTACCATGTTCAACCTTAAAATAATCCTACTACGAGGCAGGAAGCATTTTATGTCTTTCAAATAGATTTTTCCATTTAATCTTCCCAACAGCCCTCTAAAGTTAACAAGGCCATTTGATGACATCTGAAAATGCAGGAAAGGGAAATTGATTGCTAATAGGACTTTCTAACTGGTAATGGTGGGAGACCCTGGAAGGAGGTAGGGGATTCACTTCCTAGGAAGATTTTTTCTGGCTCTGGGTTTCAGGACTGGCTGAGATGGAGGAAGGGTGGGGTGTGTTTTCCAGCACTTGACAAATGAAAACGAAGATACGCATCAAAGTCAGCTGACAAGTTACTGACAAGAAATGAGAAAATTGTGCCCTGCCATCTTTGAGAATATTTCTGAGAAGTCTTTAGAGATAGAATCAATCATAGCTTTAGGGATTACCTTAAATCTGTAAAAGGACCTGGAGAGGCCAAAGGCAGGATTCTGAGTGAACCGGCTGCCCTTTGTTTCTACCAACTACTAGCCCAACAGCAGGAGAAGGAAATTAGATACATAGAGGGACTCCCCTATTGTTTGGGGCTGATAGGGATATCTTGCCTCCTGCGGGTGATTGTAAAGTTAATGCATTCTTCCATCATTGGTTGGCGGGAGGTGGACTTTTGAAGGTAGTGATGGTGGTGGGGGATGGTATTGGAGCTGGGGTAGTTCGCCTGGATGACCTCTGATCAGCTAGAAGAGCCTCAGATTTCTGAGGAGGAGGATGAAGTTTGCCAAAGGGCATTTGGGGGGAGGGTCCGTGTTTGGGCTCTAGCCTGGGGTGAAGTCAGAGACATAAATCACACCTCCCAACTGCCCGTTTCCGCTTTGAGCTCAGTTCCCAGCCAAAAGCCCAGCTATCATGCCAGAGGAGTGAGTGTGGTGATGGGGGGGTGGGACCCAGGAGCTGGAAGCGGGTGGTTGGGAATAGGAATCAGCTGGGAATGTGAATCTGGTCTCATCAGGTCATGAAATGGGCTCAGTGTCAGGACTGGTAGGGCAGAGATCTTAACAGAACTGGGTTGTAGATCCCTCATTCTACTGGGGACACACCCACAGCCACACCCAATCTGCTGAATTCTCTCCCACAGATTCAAACGGCTGGGCTCTGCGTAGAGGCAGACACCTTCATAGATCACTGTCCTACCCCCGGCTCCCACCCTCACCCCCACTCTTCTCCAACCCAGCTCTTGCTCACTTTTGCCAAAGAACCCCAGATCCTTTGGTGGCAGTGGCAAGCTGCACTCAGAGAAAGAAGTAGGGGTTGACAGAGATAAGAGTATCCTGGATCTGCCTTCAGATCCAGAAACATCCTCCTCTAGTGATCTTCAAGGCCTGTGCTCTGTCATCTCTTTTGCCCTTCCCCTCTGCCGTCCTCTTGGTGTGTAGTGCCTCCTAACCACAGGGATGGGGGAGTTGGAGCTGGAGGCCTGAGACTGAATATGTGTGTGGGGTGAGGTAGGTATTTGAGGGCAGGAAGTTGAGAAAGCGACTCAGACAATGGCGTTTTCCGCTGGCTCTGGTCCCGGTTGCTGGTCCTGTCTGACCCTAACTGAGCCTCCTTCCTCTTCCTTTAGTCAGCTTCCCACCACTCAGTGTACATTTGGGGGAAGAGCTGGGAGAGGCAGGTTCCTCTGGAGGAAAGGTAGCCCCTTTCCAGGTGACTGTTCTGGACTGATCGCAGGGATTCAGGGCCATTAGGAACCTCATCCAGCCTGGGACCACTCACCATGCCTAGAGTTCTCTTCCATAGTATAGTATACCTTAGGGGCTATAAGCACTTTGACATCTAAGGGAGACCATGATGCTTTTATTTGGGGTGAAGTTTGCCCTGTTCTGTTCTCTGAATTGTCTGTTCGCATCCCCATTAGACTGGAAGCTGTAGTGGAACAAGGATTGTGTGTGTGGATTGGTACAGCCCACAGAGTGGTGTTAGAAAAATATGTACTTCTTGACAGTGTACAGTGACAGTATGATAATACTGGGGGAAGGGAGGTCTTGGGAATGCTGGAATACATATTTTTTCCTAGCAAAGGAGAGGGGGTAGGGCCACAGTTACTAGGCCAGTTAAATGGGGTAAACTGACATTGAGGCCTCCCTCCTCCTTGTCCTATGAGAACCAGAAAAATTCTCTTTCAATACAACTGCTATTCCAGTCACTCGAGTCTGTCTTTTAGTGTCTCACTAATGTGCCCAGATTATCTTTGGTGTTGCTCCTTTGATTCCAGTGTCTGGAATGCAGTGTCTTCTGTACCATTCATCAAAGCCCACCCAAGTCCTTCATAAGCTACCCCAGATCATCCTAACTCTCAGGAATGTCCTACTCTTCTGAGCTCAGGGTCTGGACTACACAGTATAGCCCTTAATTATACAGGGTATTTAGAAAATCCTTGTGCAGTGTAGAAATTGAATACATTTGGATGTGCATATAACAGAAGTAACTATAAATATTTTATTAGAGCATATTCCATAGAATTTTTTTTGATCAAGACATGTAGATGGTGATCTCTTCCATTAAAAAAAAAATTTTGGTATCATTAATATACAATCACATGAGCAACACTGTGGTTACGAGATTCCTCCCATTATCAAGTCCCCACCACATACCCCGTTACAGTCACTGTCCATCAGCGTAGTAAGATGCTATAGATTCACTACTTGTCTTCTCTGTGCTATACTTCCTTCCCCGTACCCTCACTATATTATGTGTGCTAATCATAATGCCCTTTATTTCCCTTCTCCCTCCCTTCCTGCCCACCCTCCCCAGTCCCTTTCCCTTTGGTAACTGTTAGTCCATTCTTGGATTCTGTGAGTCTGCTGTTGTTTTGTTCCTTCAGTTTTTGCTTTGTTCTTATGCTCCACAGATGAGTGAAATCATTTGGTACTTGTCTTTCTCCGCCTGACTTATTTCACTGAGCCTAATACCCTTTAGCTCCATTCATGTTGTTGCAAATGGTAGCATTTGTTTTCTTCTTATGGCTGAATAATATTCCATTGTGTGTATGTACCACATCTTCTTTATCCATTCATCTACTGATGGACACTTAGGTTGCTTCCATTTCTTGGCTATTGTAAATAGTGCTGCGATAAATATAGGGGTGCATCTGTCTTTTTCAAACTGGGCTGCTGCATTCTTAGGGTAAATTCCTAGGAGTGGAATTCCTGGGTCAAATGGTATTTCAATTTTGAGTTTTTTGAGGAACCTCCATACTGCTTTCCACAATGGTTGAAATAGTTTACATTCCCACCAGCAGTGTAGGAGGGTTCCCCTTTCTCCACATCCTCACCAGTATTTGTTATTCCTAGTCTTTTCTATGTTGGCCATCCTAACTGGTGTGAGGTGATATCTCATTGTGGTTTTAATTTGCATTTCCCTGATAATTAGCAATGTGGAGCATCTTTTCATGTGCCTGTTAACCACCTGAATATCTTCTTTGGAGAAGTGTCTGTTCATATCCTTTGCCCATTTTTAAATAGGATTATTTGCTTTTTGAGTTTTGAGGCATGTGAGTTCTTTATATATTTTGGATGTTAACCCCTTGTTGGATATGTCATTTACAAATATATTCTCCCATACTGTAGGATGTCTTTTTGTTCTGCTGATGGTGTCCTTTGCTGTACAGAAGCTTTTTAGCGTGATGTAGTCCCATTTGTTCATTTTTTATTTTGTTTCCCTTGCCCGAGGAGATGTGTTCAGGAAAAAGTTGCTCATGTTTATATTCAAGAGATTTTTGCCTGTGTTTTCTTCTAAGAGTTTTATAGTTTCATGGCTTAATTACATTCAGGTCTTTGATCCATTTCGAGTTTACTTTGTGTATGGGGTTAAACAATAATCCAGTTTCATTCTCTTGCATGTAGCTTTCCAGTTTTGCCAACACCAGCTGTTGAAGAGGCTGTCATTTCCTCATTGTATATCCACGGCTCCTTTATCATATATTAATTGACCATATATGCTTGGGTTTATATCTGGGCTCTCTAGTCTGTTCCATTGGTCTATGGGTCTGTTCTTGTGCCAGTACCAAATTGTCTTGATTACTGTGGCTTTGTAGTAGAGCTTGAAGTCAGGGAGCATAATCTCCCCCGCTTTATTCTTCCTTGTCAGGACTGTTTTGGCTATTCAGGGTCTTTTGTGGTTCCATGTGAATTTTAGAACTGTTTGCTCTAGTTTGTTGAAGAATGCTGTTGGTATTTTGATAGGGATTGCATTGAATCTGTAGATTGCTTTAGGCAGGATGGCCATTTTGACAGTATTAATTCTTCCTATCCATGAGCATGGGATGTGTATCTTCTTTAATTTCTCTCATGAGTGTCTTGTAGTTTTCAGAGTATAGGTCTTTCACTTCCTTGGTTAGGTTTATTCCTAGGTATTTTATTATTTTTGATGCAGTTGTGAATGGAATTGTTTTCCTGATTTCTCTTTCTGCTAGTTCATTGTTAGTGTATAGGAATGCAACAGATTTCTGTGTATTAATTTTGTGTCCTGCAGCTTTGCTAAATTCAGATATTAGATCTAGTAGTTTTGGAGTGGATTCTTTAGGGTTTTTTTATGTATAATATCATGTCATCTGCAAACAGTAACAGTTTAACTTCTTCTTTACCAGTGTGGATACCTTTTATTTCTTTGTGCTCTCTGATTACTGTGGCAACGACCTCCAGAACTATGTTGAATAAAAGTGGGGAGAGTGGGTATCCTTGTCTTGTTCCCGGTCTTAAAGGAAAAGCTTTCAGCTTCTTGCTGTTAAGTATAATGTTGGCTGTGGGTTTGTCATATATGGTCTTTATTATGTTGAGGTACTTGCCCTCTATACCCATTTTGTTGAGAGTTTTTATCATGAATGGATGTTGAATTTTTTTGAATGCTTTTTCAGCATCTATGGATATGATCATGTGGTTTTTGTCCTTCTTTTTGTTGATGTGGTGGATGATGTTGATGGATTTTCGAATGTTGTACCATCCTTGCATCTCTGGGATGAATCCCACTTGATCATGATGGATGATCTTTTTGATGTATTTTTGAATTATGTTTGCTAATATTTTGTTGAGTGTTTTTGCATCTATGTTCATCAGGGATATCGGTATGTAATTTTCTTTTTTTGTGGTGTCTTTGCCTGGTTTAGGTATTAGAGTTATGGTAGCCTCGTAGAATGAGTTTGGGAGTATTCCCTCCTCTTCTACTTTTTGGAAAATTTAAGGAGGATGGGTATTAGGTCTTCACTAAATGTTTGATAAAATTCAGCAGTGAAACCTCCATAGAATTTTTAATGCTAATGTTTGCTTTTTGTTAATGTGCTTTTAATTTGCACAGGGAAGGTATGTTATACTGGAAGGAACATGGGTTTGAATGCTGCCTCCCTTATGTAATAGGTAAGTGGCTTTGGCAAGTTGCTTGACCTCCCTGGACCTCATTAGCTTCATCTGTGCAGATAACACCTTCCTCATAGATTTATTAGGAGAAGTAAACCAATATGCTATATATACAATTACTTACCACAGTGCTTGACGACAAATATGAAAGCCTCATTCAGTCTATCTGATGAATTTGAAATCTATTCAAATTCTCATGTGCTCTCTGAATGAAATTGATGTGTTTTATAGATCAGTTCTCAGAACAGACATTACTTTCCCCAAGAAAAATCCTTCCTCAGTCCTCCACCCAGTATCCCAGATTTCACTAGTCATTGCACCTACCCACTGTATTGTATCTCCTTGGTTAATTGTCTCCTCCACTAGACTCAGTGTTGTGGGGTAGGGATCTTGTTTACTTCTGTTTTCCATTGCCTAGCACATAGCCTGGAGTAAATATTATTTGAATAATTTGAATAATCCTTTTTTAAAAAGCAATTGTAAACATAAACAGTGATATTACAAAACCAATTTCTGAACTGTATGACAACTTTTTTTTTTAACAAGATAATCTTCTAGAAAGATAGCATTTCCTGCCATGGTGATTTTAATGTACATCCAGTTCTTGAACTATACCTGGAGATGTCGTTCAGTTACTTGTTAACCTTGGTTATCTGACCTGTCCCCACATAATTATTTTGTTGGTGTGGCAGCGACCCCTATCTCCCAGGATCCAGTCTCCTCTTCTTCCTTTCAGTGGTATGACTCCTCCATCCTGCCACCCACACACTGAATTTTAGCAAGGGACATGACTGCCACCTAGATACTACTCTGACCAGCCTCTCTTGCAGCAGGGAGTGGCTGTATCACTGACTTCCGGGCAATGGAAAGTGACTGAAGCAATGTGTATAACTTCTGGGACCTGTTCTTAAAAGGGAAAGCTGATTGCCCTCTACTTCCTCTTTCTTCCTTCCGCTTGTTGGACTATGGGGACAAACTAAGCAGCAGCCTTTGACCAAGTGACCCAAGCCTTCTCCACCAGTGAAGAACTATTCATCTACCTCTGCTGTTATGTTATTTGAACCATTCCATATGTGGGTACCTTCGCTACAGCAGCATGGTCTACATTCTTTGAATAGAGATTGAGATTGCCGTGCGATTCGGAAATCTCTTAGCCTACTCTGAAGAATGTTTTCAGGTAATTCAAAAATAAATTTAACCAAATTTCTATGAACCAGGATCTGCTGAAGTCTACTTTGTGTAATGGCATTCTGTGAAAAACTATGAAATTTGCTCTATCATGAGAATATTTAAATTTCTTGCAGATTTATAAATATCCTACCTCTTTTATTTAGCATGACATATTATTTATGATAACACTAAAAGGTAGCTGGTTGCCAAGATGGTATCCTCACCTCCTGGTATTCATGCCCTTTCTGTGCTCCCTTCCTACACTGAACCATGACTGGCCTGATTCAACACAACACCATGGAAGTGACGTGTAACTTCTAAGGCTAAGTCATAAAAGACATTGCAGTTTCTACCTTGGTCTCACTTGGATCACTTTCTCTGAGGGAAGCTAGATGCTGTGTCATGGGGATACTCAAGTAGCCCTACGGACAGGCCCATGTGGAGAGGGACTGAGGCCTTTCACCAAAAGCCAGCACCAGCTCACCAGAATTTGATTTCATTCATGCAAGTGAGTCTCCCTGCAGCACAAGGGGGCCAACCCCAGTCAAGCTTTCAGATAACTGCAGCCCCAGCTAGTATCTTGACTGCAACTGCATGAGAGACATCAAGCCAGAACCACTTAGCTAGAACTGCTTCTGAGTTCCTGACTCACAGGAACTGTGTGAGGGAATACATGTTTATTGTTGTTTTAAGTCACTATATTTTGGTGGTAATTTGTTATGTGAGAAGTGAAATGACACTCCCCTTGACATTCAGCATAATGCAACCGGATGAGGAATAACAACATGTTAATCAGTGTGACTATTATGACCATTTTTTCTTCCCTAAGGGTATTGAAGATTCCCCAGGGTGGAGGTGAGGACAAGGGAGTAGAACCAAGTGAGTATTGGTATTTGTCATTCTGGAATCTCCAAAGCTCTGTTCTTAATTCTTAGGTGGAATATTTTCTCAGGCCTGAGTATATGGGGAAGCTTTGGTAAATGGGGAGTTTCCAGTATCCTATGGAAACTCACCTGGGCAACGGAAGTGGGACAATGCCTGGAGGGAAAGTAAAGGGATGCTTCTCCTGACAGGATAAATTCATACCCAGGTCCTTTCCCAGGCACAAGGTGAACACTGCACAGGCAGCCAGAGCCAACAGAGTCAGTCAGCCCATTGTGAACCTGAATACGCAGAAAGGGACCCAAGCGAGCAAGGGCAACCCTGGGGACAATGGGGCAGAGATCAGAGACAGACCTGCCTTCAGACCCAAACTCAGTATATAGTAATACAGCAGTCTGTGCTTTATTGAGTGGTATACACTCGAAGACCTCCAGTGGATGCCTGAAACCGCAGATAGCACCCAACCTTAGATATACTATGTTTTCTCCTATACATACAGACCTAAGATAAAGTTTAATTTATAAATTAGGCACAGTAAGAGAGAGTAACAACAGTAACTAATGATACAATAGAATATTATAACAATGCACTGTAATAAGTTATGTGAATGTGGTCTCTCTAAATATCTGACTATACTGTACTTACCTTTTTTCTTCTTGTGATGATGTGAGATGAAAATACCTATGCAATGAGATGAAGTGAGGTGAATGATGTAGGCATTGTGATGTGACCTTAGGCTACTACTAACCTGCTGACAATATGTCAGAAGGAGGATCATCTGCTTTCAGACCACAGTTGACTGTGGGTAACTGAAACTGCGGAAGGTGAAACCACGGGTAAATGAGGACTGCTGTACCATGGAAATGACCCAGCTCAGCATCACTTTCCTTTTGACACAGTAGTGTTAGATTCTCTTAGTTACAAGGTGGACTAGAGCCTCTGGCTTCTCAGTATACAGAAGATGAGGCCTGGATTTGAAAATCTTCAAATCCCTGTGGTGTTGGGTACCTAATGTGGGAATAGAGATACGGAGAAGTAGGGACATTGGGAGCTCAGAACTTTCACTTCCCCCACTCCTCTAGAACATGGTTCCTTTAGCTTAGCTATAGCTCACATCTGGGGTCACATGGGTTTCTGTGGGTGCTACACTGGTCACCCTCAAGAAGGGAAAGTCAATGGCTTCCCAAAATTGAATAGCAGATGTCAAAGGAGGAAGATATTCTAGATACCATCTTGCTCAGTGTCCTCATTTTACAGATAAGGAAATAGGCCCAGAGGAAAAAAATGACTTGCTCAATGCTGTATAGCGAATGTGGGATAGAATCCAGGTCTCCTTTTATTACAAGTTAGCTCCTTCCACCTTGCACATTTGCCTTCACCCATCATATACAGACATATCTTGGAGATATTGCGGGTTTGGCTCCAGACCGCCATGGCCAAAGCAAATCTCGCAACGCAAATATCGCGATAAAGCAAGTCAGATGAGTTCTTTCATTTCCCAGGGCATATACAAGTTATATTTATACTATACTATAGAGGACAGACTGGTGGTTGCCATAGGGGAGCGGTGGGAAGACGGGTGAAATAGGTAAAGGGGGAAAAATAGTTAATGAGAATGCTCGCTGTCTTGATGTGGGCGATGGCTGCATGAGCGCACACAGGTCAGAACGCATCGAGCTGTACACTACGACCTGGGCGCTGTATTTTATGACCTCGATAAAAAACGTTATGTTCATACTATACTACAGTCTTTTAAGTTTGCAAAAGCATTGTCTAAAAAACAATGTATATACCTTAATTAAAAATACTTTATTGCTGAAAAAAATGCTAACCATCATCTGAGCTTTCAGCAAGTTGTGATCACTGATCACAGATCACCATGACAAATATTATAATGACAAAAAAGTTTGAAATATTGTGAGAATTACCAAAATGTGACACAGAGACATAAAGTGAGCAGTGTTGTTGGAAAAATGGTGCTGGATAGACTTGCTCAATACAGGGTTTGCCACAAAACTTCCATTTGTAAAAAACACAGTATTTTCAAAGTGCAATAAAATGAGGTATGCCTGTATTCTGTTTATCCTACCAACTCCCAACTTGAAGTTCTGGGTCATATTCAGAAAGGTCCACTTCCAGACTTTTCATTGCCAGTGGAAGGGTGAAGAGCCTCCACTACTGTTTTTAGCTAGAGCATTACCCCCTTTCCCTACCCCCTTTCTTCTGTGGCTCTCAGTGAGGAACTAAGTCCATTTCTCCATATGCAGGAGAGCTCTCAGAAGTTCCAGACTCCATTCAATTTGTGGCAGGGGAAGCTGATGGGCACAATGCCCTGAGATGCCCTCCATCTTGGCAGGCTGACAGAACCCAACTGGTGTCATGCCTAACGCCGATTGACAGGGTAAGTGCCCACCCATGCATTAACTTGATGCCTGGCATCCACAAATACGAGATAGCTGGCTGGATACCTATGCTGCAACTTGCCTGGTCTGATGGTCCTGGATTGTGTCACTTTTGGATTTGTATAACTGCAGGAGTTTTAGGAGGACGGTCCCTCCATTGATTTAAGATTCTGGCATTTCCAGATTGGCAGAAAGGACACCTCACTGCAGATCTTAAAATCTGTGCTAAATAGTTACAGGATCTGGACTTCAGGAAAGTCCTCCAGATGTCTCTGATCCTCCTCTTCCCATCTTTCCCCCACCATAGCGTTTTTTTGTATTTCCCTTTCCTTGCCTGATACTAGAAACTGACAGGTCTTAGTCCCAGGCCAAAGTTTCTAAGAAAGGGAAGGAAGAGAAATGGGTGTATGTGGGTTAGGATGAGTGGGGAGTGGGAAGCAGCAAAGGTGCCCTGCTTACTCTCCTACAGGCTTCAGAAGACTCTGGAAGCTACTTATTGTCCAGTAATTTCCACTGCAGTCCCAGGCAGCCTTAGACTGTATCTCCACCTGCTGGACACCAGGGAGATCTACAACCCTGTCTCAGCTCCATTACAACATATAAGACTGACTAAAACTTCACTAATACGCCACCTTTATTCCAATGTTAAATTCTTTGTTCTCAGAATCTATTAAGGCTATAGTTTTTTTTTTCTCTTAGAAGACTGCCTTGTCTGAACACTAGATTCTAGGGAGCCCTGGGTATAATTTCCCCCATATACTGTCCTTTCCCTATCAAAGCATCTCTCAGTGGCTGCATGAAGAGCCTTGACCTCTGTGTTTCTGTGGCCTAGTTGTAAGGTGATTGAAATCTCTGTCCCTCCTCACACCCATTAACTATGTCCACAGATAGCACCATGTAGGTGGGGTTATACTTGGGCATAGATCACAGGGTTCTTGTTAGCCTTAGGGGTAGAGAGAAAGGAATCTTAGATAAAGAATTGCCCTTGTTTGTCTCTCTGTCAGTGACCTGCTTCATATACGGGAGGGCCTGGGGGTGTCCTCTGCTGCTCTCTTCAGGCTCACCTGCTCTTCTCTTCCCATGCCTGCTAGCAAAGACAACTCCATTAGAACCCATTAACAATCATTCAGCCCACTTGGAAACTATGGTTAATCCCTAAAGCCCCTGGGCTACATCTTCAGAAGCGAAGGGTGTTTATAAGTAGTGACTGCTCTCAAATGAATCCTTTATTAGTGAAATGTTCCAATGTCAATGACCTCAAAATTGACCAGGATGTAGGATGATAGCGATCCACGGAGGCATTAGGGCTAGGAAGACAAGTGACGTCAGATCCAGAGACCTACTCTCCTTTCCTAGCTGACCTGGTGATCTACCCAGGAGTAAAAAGCATTCATTTCTTTTTTCTTTTTTGGATGCCTGACCTTGACTAAAAGAATTCCAGTTTAAGTGCCTTTCAAATTTTTGTTTTAAAAGGAAGAAATCAGGGAGTCAAGCCAGTGAATGGGGACGATCTTGTGTTGCCTGTACTTCATGTAATCTGTTAGGTGTCCTTACTTTCTTCTTTGCAGCTGGGATGTATGGAGTGCTTAAAGTTAGCAAGCACTCTTAAAAACAGAATGCAGTTTTTCTCCATTTATACCTTTAACTGATCTTACGATTCAGATGCTGTACCTTTTTATCCTTAAGTTCTTAATCACGACTATGCTACACTCTTTACTTTGTGATTAATGTGTGGATTGTTTAACCACCTGGGTCCTTAAAAACTCAAATAGTGTAATTATCTTTGTCAATTCTTAAAAAGCCTTTATTCAAAGTAATATATGGCTTCAGAAACTTTATTGCACGTAAGAATTATATGGAGTGTATTGTGAAAAATAGATTTCTGTGTTCTACTTCCAGATATTCTGATTCAGGAAATCTGGACCAAAGCCCAGGAATCTGCATTTTAAAGTAAGCACGCAAGTAATTATCATCTAGGTAATATTTGGATTATGCTTTGACAAACACTGCCTTTGACTATAAATGGCTTAGGGTAGGGCTGTAACTATAACAAATCTTCATGTGTACATCCCATTTAATTTGGCTGCATGGAGCAATAGATATAACACTGGGTTTTATCATCTTTGGCTAAGAACTAAACGTTGCTCATTCACTCTAAGCATTTTTCTTTCCTGCACCAAGCAGCAGCAGCCCTGGAGCCTCCCTGTCTGTTAGAGGCCCTTGGAAAAGAAGCTGTGTTATATGTTAATTGGCTTTTTCTTTTGCTAACCTGAAATATCTCTGTGCAAGGTTTGGTGAAAGCTGTATAATTTGACATAGTGGCCTGGTGAATCAGCAGTCTTCGGGGGAGAGGGCTTCGAAGAAGCTGTTATTTTTCTCTACCTTTTGAAATGCACAATGCAGAGGGCGGGGTGAAGGGAGGGGAGCCGAGGGACTAAGCTGCAGTTGGTAAACAAGCTTCGAAGCAAACTAAGAAGGCATATTAGCAGGGGAGAAATGAAGGGTTGTGTGCATGGCTGCACCAGTCTCTGCCGGGTGGCTGGTCTTCTGTTGGAGGAAATAACAACAAAGAAACAGGACTGGCAAACTGACCCTTGGCTAACATCTGAAGGTTTGTCTGGAAGTGGTGTTCTGAAAAGCAGTTTACATCGGAGAAGCAAGAGAATGAAGGACAAATCTTGAAGGAAAAGAAAATTAGGCCAAAAAATACAGCAAGCACCTCAAATAGCCTAAAAGAGGTTGCAGGGACCTGCGGAAAGCTCTATTTAATCTCTGGCGCAGCTAACATAGCCTAGAGGATGTTTTAATGCACTTTTGATAACAAGCCTGGCTTTTAAAGTTGTGATGAGCCCTTCTAGTTCCCAGAATTAGTGATGGTTCTTTCAAGAATTTCTTTACCCATTGACTCCTGGGCACAGATTAACCAAAACCCCAAACTAAGAAATTTGGGAACTCCAAAGTTGCTCTGTTTTAAAAGATTATATTTGACTCAGTATGGCGAAGGCAAAAACCCTGCACTTTCTAGGTTAATTTCTTCCCCCACTGTTTCTCTCACCTCATCTGGACAGCTTCAGAGAATATTTTAGGGTTGACAGGAAAATTTTACAGAATGATCAAAAGTAAAGCAAGTCCTAGAAATGGTTGCATAATCTTCCTCCTCTTTACTTTAAAAACACTTTTTTTTGTTTGTTTCAAATGAAGAACTAAAAAAACAAAATTTTAGGGCTGGACTGAACCTTGTAGGTCATGCAGTCCAATCTCTCACTTTAAAGAAGAGGCACAGAAAGTTTAACTGACATTTCCAAGGTCACAAGGTCTTAGACTCAAGATAAATCTGTACTGACTCCTACTTCAATGTTACCTCTTGTAAATGCTTTCGTAACTACTTTTCTCAAGTAGTTTTTGCCTGCCTGTGCCCACTTAGTAGTGTAACAACACATTTTTGGCCTTTTTTTAAAAGGAAGTGGGGGGTTGACTTATGGTACTTTTTTTGCGAACTTTGAAAGTAACTGTTTTCCTTAAAAAAAAAAGAAGAAAAAGACTGATTTCAATCTTATAATAAAAGCAAACATTCAAAAACCCCAACACATGCTAGAGCAAACTCTCATTGCTCCAGGTACCAAAGGTCTGGTTTCCTTTTTCTTTCCTCTGCTGATCATGCATTTGGATGTTTATATTGGTCAATAGCTCCGTAAAAAGTCTGATACTATATGTGTTGATTGTTTGTGGCAGCTTCCTGATGCCTGGATCCCTGGATTATAGCTATGGTGCTATATTCTCAAACTCAGTATTCCAGGGGCCATCAAAGGCTGTAGCTCCCTTAGTCGGTTAGTTCTGGAGTGTGCTAGGAGTCATTCCTGAAGGCCCTACCCATAGCCTGCTCCTCCAGCTATTCAAATGATTTTGCAAGCACTTAATAATTCTCTATATTGTTCTTTTCTGTTAAAAAATACTGATAATGAGAGTGGTTTCTGTTTCCTATTCTAAACCTTGATAGTACAGGCATTTAGAAGATAATTACAACACAACTCAATAAATGCTATTAAAAATAGTATGAGCAGGAGCATGGATATACAATGGGGAAATGACAGCCTCTTCAACAGCTGGTGTTGGCAAAACTGGACAGCTACATGCAAGAGAATGAAACTGGATTACTGTCTAACCCCATACACAAAAGTAAACTCGAAATGGATCAAAGACCTGAATGTCATGAAACCATAAACCTCTTAGAAAAAAACAGGTGAAAATCTCTTGGACATAAAGATGAGCGACTTCTTCATGAACATCTCTCTCTGGGCAAGGGAAACAAAAGCAAAAATGAACAAATGGGACTATATCAAGCTGAAAAGCTTCTGTACATACAACAAAGGACACCATCAATAGAACAAAAAGACATCCTACAGTATTGGAGAATATATTCATAAATGACATATCCGATAAGGGGTTGACATCCAAAATATATAAAGAGCTCACACACCTCAACAAACAAAAAGCAAACAAGCCAATTAAAAAATGGGCAGAGGAGCTGAACAGAAACTTCTCAAAAGAAATTCAGATGGCCAACAGGCACATGAAAAGATGCTCCACATTGCTAATCATCAGAGAAATGTAAATTAAAACCACAATGAAATCTCACCTCACACCAGTTAGGATGGCTGCCATCCAAAAGACAAACAACAAATGTTGGCGAGGATGTGGAGAAAGGGGAACCCTCCTACACTGCTGGTGGGAATGTAAACTAGTTCAACCATTGTGGAAAGCAGTATGGAGGTTCCTCAAAAAACTCAAAATAGAAATACCATTTGACCCAGGAATTCCACTCCTAGGAGTTTACCCTAAGAATGCAGCAGCCCAGTTTGAAAAAGACAGATGCACCCCTATGTTTATCACAGCACTATTTACAATAGCCAAGAAATGGAAGCAACCTAAGTGTCCATCAGTAGATGAATGGATAAAGAAGATGTGGTATATATACACAATGGAATATTATTCAGCCATAAGAAGAAAACAAATGCTACCATTTGCAACAACATGGATGGAGCTAGAGGGTATTATGCTCACTGAAATAAGCCAGGTGGAGAAAGACAAGTATCAAATGATTTCACTCATCTGTGGAGTATAAGAACAACAACAAAAAAACCCTGAAGGAACAAAACAGTAGCAGACTCACAGAACCCAAGAATGGACTAATAGTTACCAAAGGGAAAGGGACTGGGGAGGGTGGGTGGGAAGGGAGGGATAAGGGGGCTAAGGGGGAAAAGGGGGCATTATGATTAGCAGACATAATGTAGCAGGGAGGGGGACACAGGAAAGGCAGTATAACACAGAGAAGACAAGTAGTGATTCTATAGCATCTAACTATGCTGATGGACAGTGACTGTAATGGGATATGTGGGGGGGACTTGGTAATATGGGGTCTAGTAACCATAATGTTGCTCAAGTGATTGTACATAAATGATACCAAAAAAAAAAAAAGGGTGAAATGTTAAGAAAAAAATAGTATGAGCAGAGGACAGTAGGAACCTAAATCCGAGAGCCTGGAAAAATTAACCAAGGAGATAACATTTGAGTTGGAACTTGAAGGTGGAATATGCTAAGCAGAAAAACTTTGGAGAGGAGAGGGAACAAGTGCATTTGTGCACAAATAAGATGTGCCAAGGTATGGCCATTAAAGAGCGAAATGCATGAGAGAGATGGGGAGTGCACTATGGCTAGACTATGAACAGGGTGGGGAGTGATGTGGCTGGACCAACTGTAAAACGCAGTGGGATTAAAAATGCTGCCTTTGTGGGCAGAAAGCCTGACTCCAAATCTGGTTGCTCCATATGGTAACTGAGGAACTGTGGTCAAATCTTGTATATTCTGTGATCCTCAGTTTCCTTATGTACCAAATGGGAACCTAATGATAGTAGCTTCATATAGTTGTGTGGAATTAAATATGACAAAGTACTTTGTGCCATGCTTGGCATATACTCAAAGTGCTCAGAAAGCCTTTACCATAATTATTAAGTAAATTGGCAATAGATTACTAAATATTTTGAATACTGTGCTAAGGCAGGTGGAGAATAAACTGAAATGGGGAAAACCTAGTGGCTACCAGACTACTTAGAAGGCGGTAATAGCCCAGGCAGGGGTGATAATCTGAAATAAAGCAGTGGCAGTGGACATACCAAGAACTGGTTAGTTTAAGAGGTCACCTCTGGTGTCGAAATGCCAGGATTTGGTGACTAATTGAATGTGAGGAATTCTGAACAGACTGGGTAAGTAGTGGCATTAACAACCTAGATTAGGCATGTATGAGGAAGAGCAGGTGTAGGTGGCAGCGGAAGCTAAAGGCTGCAGGTGTCTTCATGCCCAAAGCCTGCATGAGGAGAGGGGCCCCAAGTGATTCTTTGGTGCGTACACTGATGTGGCTGCTATCACAGGCATCACAGAGACAACCTGTGGCTTCTTGAATGCCCAAGGGACAAGGACTAAAGTAGACCTCTGGTCCTGCAAATTAGGAGGTTGAGTGGAGACACTGAGGACAGAATGAGCAGACTGCAGTGGATTAGAGTGAGAACTGGAGACCAAGTACAGACAATTCTTTCAAGAAATCGGCACTGAAGGGAAGAAGCAAGCAAACAATAGCCCAAGAATGAACGCGGAGGGTTCTAAGTATCGGTGTGCTCACACGTATATTCTTCTATTGTGCAGAAACCAGAAAGCTAAAGACGACATCTCACATTTCCTTGTAGCTAGGGTTCAGATGTAATTTAAGTTCTGTCAATCAGCTGCAGTAGTGCTATCACTTGGATTCTGGAGCCAGGGTTCAGGCTGTCCTCTTGGGGATGCTGCAAGTGGCAGAGGTAGTGTGCTTCTTGACCTGGCAGCTGCCATGGCAGCTTCCCAACACTTGTGGAAGCAGCAAAGACCCCTGAGCACTCTGGCAGTTACTTCTGGAAGTCCAGTCATTTTGTTTCTTCAGCCTTCCCAAGGATTCTGTGGTCTGAAGTCCCTTTCTGCTTAGACTAGTGCAAATAGGTATATTCTATAACTGGACTCGGGGCACAGGGTGTGGGTGCAAAGATGACCTATTTATTAATGAAAAAATACAATAAAGGAAAAAAGTTAAATAGAACTTTGGTAAAGAGAAAAGAGGGAATAACATAGATTTTGGAGGACCGGCTAAGTTGGGTGTGACAGCCAGCCTCCAAGATGGCCCCCACTGATGCTTGCTTCCTGGTATTCAACCCCGCTCCCGCAACCAAAACGGCTCACCAGTGCAAACTGAAATGATGGAGTTTGACTTCTGAAATTAGGTTATAGAAGAATTTACAGCTTACTCACTCTGGGGGAAAGGCAGTCAACATGTTGTGAGGACACTCAAACAGGCTGTGGAGAGTCCCATATGTGGAGGAAATGAGGCCTTCTGCCACCACCAGCACTGGCTTGCCAAACATGTAAGTGAGCCTCCTTAGAAGCAAATCCTGTCTCATTCAAGTCTTCAGAAAACTGCAGCCATGGCTGATACCTTGACTGCAACCACAAGAAAGAGCCCGAGCCAGATTAGCCAGCTAAGTCACTCTTGAATTCCTTACCCAAAGAAACTGTGAGGGTAATAAATGCTAATTATTTTTTAATCCATTGTGTTTTGGGGAAATTTGTTATGAACCAATAGATAACTAATACACTGGTATATAGTACAGGTACAAGGATGAGGTTAGCCTTGGAGGGAAGTATGCCTCTGAGGTAAAGGAAAAGACAGGTGTTATAAGAGTTAAGTCTAGGGCTGTGACAAAGAGGAGGTTAAGTTTGATGACCAGTATTTCCTCTAGGGAGTAAGAGGCAAAGCCACCTGCTGAAAGTGGAGGTGCGCAGTAGGGACTGTAGAGTTGAGAACAATAAGAAGGCTGCAATGGTCACCAGGTAAATCTGAAAAAGCCAAACAGGAATGAGTGCCTGAGCTAAGAAACCATACATTTGCATTGGAATCAGCTGGCATATTTATATGGTTTTCTATAACTATGCTCGATAACCCAGAAGAAACAGAGTAAGAGATCGTGGGTTTCCCTTGATTTGGGAACTGGTGAAATGGAAACAGTAGAGCAATGAGGTCAAGGGCACTCAAGGTGCTGATCTATGCCACTGAAGCGGCTGACCATGGAGTCCAAGGTGATAAGACACAGGAGTTCAGGAGGAAACTCAGAGCCCGGAAGCATGGGAGATTGAACTCAAAGTCAACATTTAGGGAAGCAGGATGGGTACAGAAGCCAAAAGCAGTGCATTAGAAATCAGAACTCCCCAGTTAGGGCACAGTTCACTATTAACAAGCTGTGGATCCTTGGCAAAGATCAAATTTTCAAGGCCTGTTACACCCCACCCCCCAACACCAGGGATAAAAATATGTAAGATGCCAAGTTAAGAACAGTGGCTTGCCTATAGTAAACACTTTATATTTTAGCAATTATTCCTAAAAATTTAAAATTATATAGCATTTAACATGCACACGTGAAATATAAAACATCAGGAATACCACTATTCAAGTTATTGAGCATACTACTACTAAGACACTGTTTTCCCCTGATCCTATCCCCTCAGTTTCTCCCCTAGAGATAACTGCTAGCCTGAATGTTGTGTCTACCATTCTCTTTCTTTTTTAAAAATGCCACGTTCCACATTTGTACAGGGCCTGCTTCTTCATGGGTAAGGTGAAGCTTTGGACTAGGTGCTAAGTAAGCTTCCTTCCAGCTCTAAGAGTGTATGAGATATGATGGGTGGATATCAAAGTTACATACCTAGTGGTACCACATCAATGCTTATTTTTCAAGGGTTTCAGAAAGCTAAACCTTTATTTTTCCCATATATGTGTATATATATATATGGAATATATATACAAAACTAAATTTGTCTCCATGTTTCTTCAAAGGCTGTTACACTACTTTACTTTCATCTAAAACAGTCTTTAAATAAGGTAAACACAAATGCAAACCTGTTGACCACATGGTTGTTCTCTGGGGTCACTGTCTGGCCTAGGGTACTGTTTTTAGCTATAAATGATCTTAAGATTTCACATCTGTCTCACCAGTTACCAAGATTTTAAGTTATTTGAGTTGGACCAGGCAGTGGAATTGCTGTGTAAAGGGCAAATGCTCTGTCATATTCAGGTCTGCATTTATCAGACCTCAGCATGGCTGGAACAGAAAGTCAGCTGAGACTGTTGGTATGAGGTAATAGGCAAACGTGTCTTCATGGCCTCTGAAGAGGCGGTGACTGTGAAATAGGACGTGACTATATTCCAAACCTTAACAGTACCAGGAAAGCAGGGATCAAAAGAATGAATAGTCACTATAGTATTTTTTTTTAATATAATTTATTATCATTAATTTACAATTACATGTGCAATATTACGATTATTAAACTACCCCTTCATCAGGTCCCCCCCACCAACCCCATTACAGTCACTGTCCTTCAGCGTAGTGAGATGCTATAGAATCACTACTTGTCTTCTCTGAGTTGTACTGCCCTCCCCGTGCCCCCCCAACATTACATCTGCTAATCGTAATGCCCCTTTTTCCCTCTTATCCCTCCCTTCCCGCCCATTTTCCCCAGTCCCTTTCCCTTTGGTAACTATTAGTCCGTTCTTGGGTTCTGTGAGTCTGCTGCTGTTTTGTTCCTTCAGTATTTTTTCTTTGTTCTTATACTCCACATATGAGTGAAATCATTTGATACTTGTCTTTTTCGGCTTGGCTTATTTCACTGAGCATAATACCCTCTAGCTCCATCCATGTTGTTGCAAATGGTAGGATTTGTTTTCTTCTTATGGCTGAATAATATTCCATTGTGTATATGTACCACATCTTCTTTATCCATTCATCTACTGATGGACACTTAGGTTGCTTCCATTTCTTGGCTATTGTAAATAGTGCTGCAATAAACATAGGGGTGCATCTGTCCTTTTCAAATTGGGCTGCTGCATTCTTAGGGTAAATTCCTAGGAGTGGAATTCCTGGGTCAAATGGTATTTCTATTTTGAGTTTTTTGAGGAACCTCCATACTGCTTTCCACAATGGTTGAACTAATTTGCAGTCCCACCAGCAGTGTAGGAGGGTTCCCTTTTCTCCACATCCTCGCCAACATTTGTTGTTGTTTGTGTTTTGGATGTTGGCCATCCTCACTGGTGTGAGGTGATATCTCATTGAGGTTTTAATCTGCATTTCTCTGATGATTAGCGATGTGGAGCATCTTTTCATGTGCCTGTTGGCCATCTGAATTTCTTCTTTGGAGAAGTGTTTATTCATGTCCTCTGCCCATTTCTTAATTGGATTATTTGCACTATAGTATTTTTTTCATGGAATTTAGGTCGTTTTCCTTATGCTACCCATTGAACTGATATAAGAAAAGTGAGTATTTTCTTAAAGCTCTCTTCCCAAGGCCAGTCCTCTATTGATCATTTAAAATACAGTATACAAATCACCTTGATTTTTATAACCTGCCTCTTTGAAAACAGTAATAAGTCTAATGTTATCTCCTTGGTTTCTACCTACCTTGGAGCTTTACTATGAACTGTGACAAGCACAGGTAAAGGACCGCAAGCATGCCAGTGTAGGTATATACTTTTTGTCTAAGAGACTAACATAAGCAGCTACTGTTCTGCCTCACCAATGAAAGGGTAATTCAGTGCATTATTTGAAATTAAATTCAAATATTCTCCTTGTTTAGCTCAGGAGAGCTAAGCATCATTTATTACCTACATTTGTATTCTTGGTAGGAACATCTGCAAATCACAAAGGCACTTCTAGAACCCCTACAGAGAAAGGCAATCTCCCAAAAAGCAAATCTTCTCCTTGGGGTATAGCAGGGAAGCCCTGGATAAGATCAAAATGCAGTATTGAAAGGCTCTCTGGGCTAAGCTTTTGAAACTCCTCTGCATTTAATCTTTAACTGAAATTTAGGTAGAATATTCAACTGTTTATCTTCTATTGTTCACATTCCAAAGGGGGGGGTATCCTCTGAAAAAGAGGGTCTCAAAGATAAGTTTCTCTTCCAACTTTCTGATAGTAGTAGGGTTAAATAGTTATTTTTTTGTTCTAGTTTTTGGAAATCTACAAAAATCTACAGTAAGCTAAATCCAGACTAGTGAATCCGAGGCTTAGTAAAAAAATCCTAATCAGTCTTTCAGAGCTCCTGGACCAGACAAATTGGCTGTTTTAATCAGTATGCTAAAGAAACAACTGGATTTTCTGTTTTGTGAGCTAACAAAATTAACACAGGCATCCTTCTATAGGGAATGCTACTCATACTCTGAAAGGGCAAATGTTTTGTGGTTAAGTTCTAGTGGTAAGGAGCAAAGAGGTATCCTTCTAAAATAACAATAGTTTTTCATTTGTTGTTCATGAATGATACGTTAGCCCATCTTACTCTACCCTTTAGATATTTGAAAAATACAAAGTAACTATCTTCTATTTAATTCCTTTGTTGAGTTGTATTCAAGTAGCTAATTCTCTGCAATGAGACTCACACTCCTGCCTTGTTTTTCCTAAACTAAGTAGGAGTTCTGGGTTTTAAGTGTAGTATAGACAGTTTTGTTGTCATCACCCAGACAAAATCAAAAGGGTTTTGTATTTTCCAAATATAAGACTATTTTAAAATGAAAGTCAGTTGTTGTGAGGTGTTGACTGACACACAAACGTAAGTGACCAGAATTAGGGGCATAATGGGTTATTTTTTTCCCCTCCTTAATACAGCAACACCCTCTCCAGAAGAAATGGCCTAATTATTCACTTAAGATCACATAGCTAGAAGCAGAACTACTACTGGAGTGGGGCTTATTTTGAACCTGTTTCTGGAGATTGGAACTAAATAAACAGCTCTGCTTCATTAGGAGAGAATCCTGTTTTGTGTAAAGCTTGTGGAAGGAGGCATTCCACAAGAGCCCATTCCCCCACAAACAATGTTAGAGATCATTTTTGGAATTATTTGTTAGTATGCTTCATTCAAGTCCCCTATCTATACCAGATCCCAAATCCTTCCCCATGCCAGAGAACTTTAAAACCAAACCAAACCAACCAAATAAGAAAACAAAAATAATACAAACAAACAAAAACTTGTCTGGGAAGGCTATGAAGTCTCCTTGTAAGGACCAACAAAATGCGAGGCTAGCCAGAGCCTTGGCTGTTTCAGATATCTAACTTATTACACACCTCCCAAGGTATTCAGCAGGGCCCTCACACCTTTAAGCTTTGAAGCTTAATCAGATTTCACACACAGGTGGAAAGCCTCTCTCTTCTCCACATGTACATTGGTTCCTTCCTTCCATTCCAATCTTCACTCTACATAAACCACACCCAGTTTCAGCCAGTACAATTTCTAGCTGGAATGTGGCAGTGATAAAAAAAGAAAGAAGACATACCCTAGGTTGGAAATATTAAGGGAGCAAGATGTCCTAAGATTCTACACAATGGAATTATTTTGCTATATAAATACTATCGATATCTTGGAGGTACTGGATAGAAAAATGCACTAATCAGAAAAGGCCCATTCCTAAATGCTAAAAGGAATTTGGTCCATGTGTATCGAGAACACAAATGCACATTTACTTTTCTCAACCCAGGTATCTTGCCTGCTTTAACTGAATCCTTCAAGGTAATTTTAAATGATTATGTTTCATTAATGTGGAATGGGAAGCATTTCTGATCTTGGGGGCTGCAGGTACTTAAGAAAATCATCAAGCCATCTATCTCACTGGTTTATTTGAAACAATTCTTATAGGTATGAAGGTTCCTTCTTGCATAAAATGAGTGAGGACTCAAAGGGGGCAGAAAAAAAGTACTTGTCAGTTTGAAAGTTAGACAGTTTATCCTTCTACAATTAGATTAGGATGAAAATGAAGAACCCATTGGTAGCAGGACAAAGCAAGAGTCTTCTAGGGTTTGGCATCTACAAGGAAACAAGAAAAAACAAAGTTGTTAGTTCCTTTCAAAGCAACCAACCACATGTGACAAAAGGCCACACAACTCTGCCCTTCTTAAAATCTCTTGGTTGGCTGGAGGAATCTTCTGTTGCTAATGGCAGAACACCAAGTGCCTTCTGACCTTTAGCTCTTTAGTACCACTAAGCACACAGAAGCTTATTAATTTAATGAAAAACATTCTCAAACTGAGATCATTGTGTGAACAGTTTCAGGAGGGAAAGTCAGACTTGACTAGGCAGTTGACTCCTCAAGAGAACTGTGGATTAATTCCAATTACCTTATGTTGATCTTTTTCTCTTATCAGTTACCCTATATACTCATTAACTCAACAATATTTTTTGAGTTGTTGAAATGTATATTAATATACAAAAATTAATTATGACCTGCTTTTGAGGCACAGTAAAGAGTAAAATTGTTGATAAAGCCTATCAAGTGCAAGGTGAACAAACCCTTTTCACGTGCATGCATTAAAAAAATTCTCCACCCACACTTAAGTTCCTTAAGGGAATAAGTCATGTCTTCTACTTCTTTTGTATCTTTCCAAAGAAGCTAGAGAGTTCTGCACCAGGCATTCAAAAACGATGCTTTATTTTTATTAGGAGAAGGTCTGTGACTATTTAAGTAAGGATTCTTACCTAACCTAGGATAACTTTTTTTTTCCTGACCCAGCAAAATAAAATTTTAGAGTGTAAGGTGTTTAACAACAAAAAGTTTCAAAGGAGAGAACTGTCTAGTCTTCAATGATGGCTATAGAAGCTTCTCCTAGGTTTTTACCTTGGAGAGCCATTTTTACTAGGTAGCTATTCATACTGCATGAGCACCAAGCATCTTGTTCAGTGTGTCAGAGAAGCTCACCATTTATCCAGGTCTGTGTGTGCTTTCCTGGCACACCTCAGTGCAGCTGTGTCTCTTTTCCTTCTGGAGCCAAATCCAATTTTCTGGCTTCCAGATGTATTTAACAACTTGACATCAGAACTTACCAAGAAAAATGGCCAGTATTTAGAGGTAACTGATAAATATTATTGTCTGTAGCTAAGGGGTGTTTGCTTTTAGAATCTCTTTTCTGCTTCTCACCAGAAGAAACATAATTTTTGGTACAAAAAGAGCCCTAACTCACGGAAGATTCGTCTGTTTCAGTGTCCCGAGAAAGTGAATGGACTGGAAGGCAACAGGCCAATTACTCATTCATTCAGTGAATATTCACTGAGGACCTACTATCTGCAAGACAGCGGGGGTATAATCCCATTTTGCCAGGGGCATTGTGGCTGCAAAACTTTAGCCAAGACAGCATATGAAACACCAAACTTGGCTCTGCTGTAGGTACGTAGGGTAATTTTAAGGAAAGGCTTCACCTGTGAGAAGTTAAAGATTTTTGGTTTTTTTGTATAGATTTTGTGAGGTTTTGCTAAATCAGATATTCAGATAAGACCAACAGTGCAAGACTGAGAGACTCAAACTTCCAAGTGCTCATTAAAAAAGAGTATGAATTTTTTGAGGAGTGTTTAACTGTACTGCAAAGGGAGAGAATTGCAGAGCAGTGAAGCACAGTTGTCTGATTAATCTCAGTCCATTAAAGAGGCATGATAGATCTAGAATGAAACTTTGATATAAAAAAAGGGGAAAGGAAAAGGAAAAAGGCAATGTGTACTAACGTTAGGGAAAGCAACTTGGCATGTTAACGGAATTCTAATTTAACCAGTAAATGCCTATTCATTAGTGTGTAAAGCCATAACAGAGGCAATATACTTAAAAAACACAGGCACACACAAAGCTTTAATTTGATACCATAATCTGAAAGAAAATTGGACCCAAATTGCTTTATGTCCAGTTAAATCTTGCTACCATCTGAAGAGATAGTGAAATAAAACTGAAACACTTACTTGATGAGATAGATATTCAGTTACTGTGCATTTCCATCTACGGAGCAGAAATATTTCAAAACAAATATACCACGTCAATTGAAGTTCATTCCATCCCTATTCTTGCTAAACTCAAATGACTTATTCCTAAGGCATACTGAATTACAATATAAAAGTAGAAGAATTTAAAATTAGTGATTGGATTCTACTCAAGAGCATGGGAAAAGAAAACAGCCCTTTGCCTCTCAAGCCTTTTGGCATATGATTTGGCAATCTCTTCTTTTGGAAATGCAAGTATCCAAAGGGAAATGTTTTAAAGGGAATCCTCTAGCCATCTAAAAATTCACTCAAACAGTAGCGAAGACTGAAGTCAAGGGAATCTGAATTTGGGGGCAACATTAGGAAAAGAAAGTTTGTATTAAACAAAAATGACAGTATCTTGGGTTCCATATGTTCCATATGTGGGAATCATACCACCGCTGGGGTGGTAGGATATGAATTTTGTACCTGTTTCCTCAGCATGGTCTCTGATGTTTGGGGAAGGTATCTGAATACCATTCTGATGCTGGTTCTTATGACTTATGACTTTCATTTTCTTTCTACCCATTTATTTTAAGGCCCCACAATCCAATTTCTAATACCAATTCCCTATTGGTATCATGCCTTGAAAGTCAGGGATGACCTCCTCCTAGCCATACTGGTTCCCAAATGTGCCCATGGTATTTGATATTAGTGCTCACCATATCTTGAAATTATTCTTTTGGCTTCTGTGATCTTGTGCTTTCCTGTTCATAATTTTCTGTTGCTAAGCAGGGCCAGAACTAGGGTGATGTGAGTGGGGTGTTTTGGGTACAAAATTCAAGGACGGATTCACTCTCAGGATCATGTGAACGCCAGGGTTCAGACCAAACATGTCTTCGAATAATCAAGACCAACTTCAGTTAGCACAGTGAAAAGAGTAAAAGCATTTTGCCTCTATTTCACTTACTGTTTTTCCATGGCAGAACATATGGCAGAGACTTGGGAATGCGAATACCCGAAGACAGGTAACTCTTGTGTTCCGTAACTATGTTGCTTGCAGGGCTGCAACAAGATGAATTTGACTATGCCAGCATATTTATATTCATCAGACAGGCACACAGAAGACAATCAAACTGTGTTTTTCATAATTTGGGAGAAAACAACCACCTACGTTTTGAAATGTAAATACATTCCCATCAAAACATTCTTGCAATTAGAATGATTACCACTTCTCTGGAAAGCTCACTGTTCTGTACAGGCATTAAAATGGGTCTAACCATTTTTATTTTCCAGAAATTGAGATAAACAGCAATGCCATCTACTGTTCAGTTGTATGACAGGCTCATCAACTCACTCAATAATATAAGAGATAAAATGCCAAGACAACCAAACCAAAGGCAAAAGATTGCACAGAACTGAGGCAGAATTAAAATGGCACCAATGGAATTCATCTTTAAATTTTTCTTAGTGCAGACACAAAATAAGGTACACTACAATTACTAACTATCCTCAGGAGCTAAGAAATAAAAACTGATAAGCATTCTATTTGGGGGAAAAAAATAAAGCCTAGCATTTCATTCCTTCATTTTCCAATGCAGAAATACTCTCATGTGGGTTGAAAACTTGATCTTCTAAGGTCTAAAGATCAAGTAGTACTGACAAATCTTACAGGTTTAAATTAGAATCAAAATTAGTGGGAAGAGATACATTTTCTTCCCTACCCAACAGGTACTCTTAAGTTCAAATCAAGAACTTTTAAGATTACTTTTTCCTTAGACACAAGTTACCTAGAAACTGATCCATGGTATAGCTGGAGAATTTTTCCAAAGTACTGAAATAATGTGAACCTAGCAAAAAACCCAACAAATACATAAGAATGTCTGGTGCCACTGTCTCCTTTGCTAGACTATAAAACTAGTATTTTTGTGTTCGCACAGTTTTATGAATCAAGGAATAAATAAGGGGAAAAAAATCCACCAAAACAATATCTAGACTAAGTTACCACCAAGAAACATCATCAAAGAAAGAAGTCAATTCATGCTTTGGTGGCTTCTTCTAGTAATGGAGCACTTTGATTTTGGGACTGAGACCATTTTATTTACCTGTTGTTGCCACAGTAGTTGGGTGTGCCCCAGACAAACGGGGTGCTGGTCTGTTCCCACAAATCTGCCCAAAGGAAGCAAAACATAGTTTGTGATACCACCAGGTGAGACACCAGTTCATCCTAGTTGAATTTGTAGGATGCAAAACAATATACCTAAGTTCAGAGAAGCAAGTAAAAATTGATCAAGTACCCTGCCTAAGTGACAGGGTAGCAGGAATTTAACTGAAGGATCTAAACACAAGCAACATAAATAATAATAAACGTGCCTAGTAACAACCAAACACAGATGGTACAACACAATTTATGGAAAAAAGCAGATGTAAAGAAGTGCTTTTTCCAATGAAGAGGGATGGGCTGGTTCCACGTGTCTGCACAGAGATACAAATGTGCTCATTTTGGGGTCCAATAAAAATAATAAGGCATTCAGGAACTACATGGTATGTTCACAAAAAAGGAAAATCTTCCTTCTGTCTAAAGCAAATGACTTGAAAAAGATGTAGAGGCACTTCACCTTTATCCCAGTCTTCATCACAAGGAGGGCACTGCCATGGGCGTTCAGCCAGAGTCTCTTGTCCAAGGTTCCTGGTTTCGTTGACTGAAACACAACAGAGATTCTGATGTAAGAAGGGGACACTGCCAAGTTATTGTGTTTAAAGGGATTAGTGGCTTAAAAGGTTACATTTGTAGGATGCAAAACAATCGTACAGGGTAGTCTAATGGGTCTTTGTTTCTGAAAAGTGGATGATATGAAAGTTAAACAGGACTTTATCCCCTTGCTGACAGAAGAAAGAAAAGCAGAAACAAAGATGTTCACCATATTTATGGCAACAAATAGATTTTTATTTTTAGGTGAATTATTAGTAAAATGAATCTGGTTGTTGAGAACATAAAGCAGTCTGACAAACACAACCTGACAACCTTTTGCTGCTGAGATAAAAATCTCAAAAAGGCAGAAAAGTGTTGTTCTTCTGAAATGATAAAAGCCAAAATCAAGGTGATAATGTAGCATAACACAAACTTGAAGGGGCTAACCTCTAGCACTGAAACATTCTGGCTAGTTAGTCTTACCAACATCCTGCTCAATACAACTTTTATCATCACAGTTTGAGATATGACGACTGATTTCTGCCCGAGGAACCTGGTGGCGAGCATTGAAGGGACAAGTAACCAATTTGTTTGCAACATCAGGATGATTCTGTTGAACAAAAATGAAGGGATCTGTTAGTTCTTTGGCCCTCTTAAAGTTCCTGGGGAGCTGCTCAGCCTTATTCTATAAATGGCTCCCCTTTAGTCTCTCCATAAACTTGTGGCTTAACTACGACAGGTAATGGAAAATGAAAAGCGCATTATCACTCAGACAGGCCATACAGACATTACCTCAAAATAATCAAAATGTAGGCCTCTTTGTTAGGATTGCAGAGTGATAACATACATATCGGGTTTAAGGTGGCTCAGATAAAAGTGTACAGTGAATTTAGGATAGGGTATTTGAATCCTATCTTCTTCCTGTTGATTTCTCAGGGTCACAAGATTCAGGTGTCACAGTCTGTAATGGCTGAGCTCTCTGGGTGGATGTCTTTGACAACTGATATTCTGGATGAATAGCAACACTAAAACATGCTCGGTCTGCACTGCAGTAGTGCCCCTGCTACTGCAATACAACAGTGCTGAAATAGCTGTTGGAAGGGAACTGCAAACCAGTGAGTTTTCAGATTAACACAGAAATGCTTATTTAAAGTAATGATGCCTGAAATGAGGCTCTGAGCAATTTGACGTTTATTTTAGCTCTTTCACTATGGAAAAGCCCAAATGATAAGAGTCCACTCTGTTGACCAAGTTCCATATTTTAAAACAAAAGAAGAAAACAAAACAAAGTGTTTAATGTCACTCAAATCCTATGGTAAATACACCAGCCATTAAGACATTTATTTATTAAGAGAAGGAAAAGATGTATCACAAATGATACTCTTGAAAGTAAAAAATAATGTGATGTGGGGAGAAGGTGGGAAAAAAAAATAGAGGACGGAAAAAACTGTGAGGGCAGTTATGTTCATGATTTTCATAAGATATCAGGCATTCCAATGCAAAGGCTTTGTAACCAATAATTAAGAGCATTGGAAGAGGGAAGTTATGACAATGTCTTTTTATTGTTTGGCTTCATTTCCCAAATTCTATCCTTGGGACATGTTTGACAGCACAGGGGAGTAAGTTGTGGTGGTATCTGCTGGTCCATATTGTCCAGGTTCAACTTTAAGGGATCCATGCTCTAAAGATTAAAAAGAGCTGGAGAAATAATCAACAATGGCATTACAATCATGTCTCCAGGACTGCAAGAGAAACATCCTTTAAGGGATGTTGTTAACGAATACAGTATGCAGTTTGGACTAAATACCATAATTGTTTTCCAAGCATAAATCCTGGCAGAACTCAGGCCTCTGTATCTGACATCTGTTTTCACACAATCCTTTCAATGTGCCTCAATTAAGATATCAGCATTAAAGTCGTTTACGTCAGCTAAGTCTACAAAAGAGTGGCCAGAGAAAAACTTAGATGAGTTTTTTTTCCTCCAGAGATGTTTACTGCTGAAATTTGGAGAAAGAGTTGTTTTTAGGAGTAACCATTTTGTGGGATAACCTCTAGCTGTTCAATTTCTCTAAAATTTCTAAACAAAAAAAATCAGAAGTAAGTGTATTAAAGCACTCAATCCTTATCAGGACAATGAATACATTATATTCACAAGGCAAGAGAGATGTCTCATTGCCAGCAAAAATTAGTGTTTTCTCTGTTTTAAAAAGGGTGAGAAGACTCCAGAGAAGCTGTTTATAAAGGACACTTTGACACTTGTTAGAATATAAGAAAAAACTTATGTACCCAAGAAATAAACTCTTTTCCATAAATGTTGGTATTAACATGAAACTACATCCTCAAAACAATTCTGGCATTCAGTTAGAACACTTATACTAAAAGTACCTGAAATTTACAAAATTTGGCTTTTTAAAAGAACTCAGGAGGGCATTACAAGGAAAATTATGAAAATGATATTCTACCTTTCTGCACTTGATAAGATGATAAGGAAACCTGCAGGCCCTGATCTGGTGGTTTTTATCGTAGGGGCATTGCAATAGCTTTTCAGGGTCCAGGGAATCAACTGAAAGAGAGAAAAATAGGTTAAGTATAAAGCTTAACAGGCCTTTGTAAAACTATCCAGGCAAATTGGATATTTCAACAGAACCTGTAAGAATAGAACAAGATGGTCTAACAACAACTTTTAATTTTAAAGAAAGGGTAACTAAACCTTTGAAAATGAAAATATAATTCTTCAGGAAGGTAAAATTTTATCATCAGATCTTAGTAAGACCAGCAAAATCAGCAATCCTGGGATGGGGTCTTAGTTCATATTTGGTTGTACATAAATACTGTTGTCTTTATTGTTGGTCACCCTTACAATAAAACAAGAAGTTAAATGAAACGACGTCCTCTTTTCTTTTTCTAAAAGTGCATATTCGGGGTCATTCCCATTTCTAGCTAGTCCAACTATAACTTCCCAACCAGTATGCTGATCAGAATGGATGGTGTGCCAATATATGGATGTGGGGTCCACGGCATGTGTACCCCCTACCCCCCCACCAGTCCTAGGGCAAGTTGAGGGTAACCCTTTGGTCAGCATCCCTATTTATTAGTATGCCACAACACGAAAAAACTTGGTAAGCACTGCTCTGTATCAGTTATATGTTCTATGGAAGCATGAGAAATATTAATTGATAGATTTCTTTTTCATCTGTCTGCTTAACTTTTAAGTAGTTCCTGATCTTGGTTACTCTATTACCTCTCAAATGAAACCAATACCTTTATCAAATAGGTGGTACCCTTACAAGACTATGCTTTCAGGGATCATTTCCATAGTTTGTTATTAGAGAAGTTTCTCTGCACGTGAACAACTACCTTTAGATGCCCAGGCTGAGCCCCAGATTTTAACAAGTCTGATTAAGGAAGGGAAATTAAATGGTTAAGCACATTCTGAGTATATTATGAGGACAAGAGGGAACCTAAGAAAATGCTGTTGCCATCACTGAAGGCAATGACAAAAGTGAAATAAGGTAAACAATTCACGTTTGATAAGAAGCTTATTAACCAGGCGACTGCCACAAAAATCAGAAGTCACTGGGGAATTGAAACAGTTTCACTAGAAGAGTGGTAAACACGGAATAAATTGCTAACTATGATCATGATGCAAATGAGCCAGAAAGGTGACTTGAAGGACAGAATGAATAGGAAGGAAAAATCTTAGAGGACAGGCAGGCTTATTATGCCAACTAGGCTCATCCTGACCAGCAATCTTTGTATTTCTGAAGCTTCAGAACACCCAGGGAGTGTTCAGATGAAATTATTAGTTTCTCTTCATTTAATCCGTTCCATCACTAGTAAATGTTAGGCCACATCAGCAGCTGACAGACTGGATGTACCTTGGGACATACATACTATACTGTCCATATGCTGGCATATATCAGAATTTATAATGACGGCTTCCTACCATAATGCTTTACTTCCTGGTCTCTAACCTAGGTCAGTTCTAAATTGGTTTTCTAGATTCAAACAATTTTTATTTTTAATTGAAAGATTTTTAATATAAAATTTACCATCTTTTTCATTTCTAAGCGTATTGTTCAGTAGTGCTAAGTTAAATTCACATTCCTGTGCAATCCATCCAGAACTTTTTCATCTTGCAAAAATGAAACTCTGTATCCATTAAACAACTTCCCATTCCCTCCTTCTTCCAACCCCTGGCAAGCACTATTCTATTTTTTGTTTCCATGAATTTGATTATTCTAGATACTTCATGTAAGTGAAAACACAAGTATTTGTCCTTTTGTGGCTCACTTATTTCACTTGGCATAATGTCAAGGTTCACCCATTTTGTTACATGTGACAAGATTTCCTCTACCTATTTTGCTGTTTACCTTTTTTACTTAATACGTCTTAGATTTCCTCCTATATCAGTATATGTAAGGACCACTTTATTGCTGCATATGGATGCACCATAGATTCTTAATTAGTTCCCTTACTGATGGACATTTAGGCTGTGTCCAGTTTTCTTCTATTATATACAATGCTGTAACTAACTATCCAGTATATATTACTTTGTGCACTGTGTATTTCTCTTGGGCTGATTTCTCAGTATTTCACCTGAGAGTGCTGCAATGAAGTACACGTGCATTTAAAGTTGTAATAAATACTACCACATGGCTCGGCAAAAATTGTGTCTGGCTTTCTGGGAATATAACTTAATTTGGAAAATGAAGTAGGCCCTGTGGACAAAGTCCCTCCAAAGGCATAGATTCAGATGTTTCTGAGACTTGGGTAGGGCTTAGAACCCATTGTGAGAAATGGAGGAAACTTCTTGGAAATAAGGAGCTAGACATAAGGAAAAGTATACGACGCTGCACCTCATCAGCTAAGGGGTACAGCCCAAAGACAGAAGCTGGAGATTTTCAGGGATCTATCAGATTAAGGTTAGAGTTTTAGGTCAATATGGGAAAAAGGTAAAGTATATCCTGAAATTGTGCTTCTCAAACTTTCACATGATCCCCAAGTGTTAATTCGCTTGTGGACTGTATTAAAATGCAAATTCTGACTTAGTAGGTCTGGGATGGGGCCTAAGATTGTGCTTAGTTGTAACATACTGCCAGGTGATACTTTTCTGAAAAAAGTGAAAAATGAGAGACATAAAGGGGGAAATGTTTTCTAATTTCATAGAGAGCAGTAAGCTTCCAAGAATACGTAAATATAAATCTATTTCATGGGAATTTCAGATTTAATTAGCATATTTTAAGAAAAATTAAAGGGGTGGGGGAGGGAGTCTAGACTCAGCTTTCTAGATCATTGATTTTCACAATGTGGTCCTCAGATCAGCAGCAGAACACGACAGAAATGCAAATTATTGGGCCCCAGACCTTCTGAATGAAAATTATGGGGGTGTGGCCCAGTAATCTGTTTTAACAAGTCCCCCAAGTAATTTTGCTACATGCTAAAAGTTTGAGAAACTTGTGGATTTTTAATAAATGCCATTTCCATGTAGTTTCTATATATTGGTGATGAAGATTCTTTTGGATTCTTCCTTGAAGGTAGATGGGACTCAAATATCCTTTAGTTGGAACTTACGAAGAAATTCTGAATAAGACAGCAAAGTAGGAAACAAAGTAGGCCCTGTTGCCAAGTTTTATCTACTCACTGACTCAGATGTTTCTCAGACTTGGTCAGATACCACAGTGCCTTGTGTTATCAAGTAGGAAGCTACATGTAAACAACATGTAAGCCTCTGGTTCTGATCTGTCCCTAACTGACTATGTAACCTTGGGCAAATCAATCTGGGTTCTATTTTCTCGGTTGTAAAATTTGAGTGTTAAATGAAACGGTTTTTCAGGTTTCTTTCAGTTCTACACCAATATGATCCTAGATGCTGGCTCCCTTTTGATTTCTAAGAGGCCATCTAAGGAACCTCAATCACTGGAGAAATAAGAATCCTCCCCAGGATTTCTGTAATCCTAAAAACAATCTAAAATAACATTATATATATTATACTGTATATCTCTCCAAATAGAAAGATGACAGAGGTTACCATCCGTTTGTCATTAACAGGAGAAACTGAAGACATGAGGAATTAAAATGCTTCATTTAATAAAAATATAATTTAACACAGGTGTCCCAACTGCAGCCTTTTCAAAACTCGATGACTTCTCATACCTCTTTATGTAATTTCAAGTGTTTTATTTAAAATTTGGGCACTTCTCTATATTACTACCAAACAGATCTTTTCTCCTCAGCAGTTTAGGGAGAATGTGACTCTTTCCCAATGTACTAGAAGTCTTCTCAGCCATAAAATTATAAGTAATTTATTTTCTAAAAGCAACAAGAAGTACATACTGTAAGTTTCTTCCATGTTGGAAATGAAGGAGTTGAATCCAGGTGCTGAGAAAAAAGAAAAAGCAGTGGTTCAGGGATTGAGAAATGAAATGCACCAAAAGGTAGTTCTAAGTAATGGAGTCAAACTGGAATTGAAGCTACCCAAGTTCAGTGTAAGAAACACTTAGCACCGACTGACCCCCAATATTTTCACCTTTAAAGCATTCTTTACTACTTTGAAGCATTTTTAACATCATTGACTAATTCACACTCTTTTGGAATAAATGCTAGGGCTCACAAATAGTTAAAAACGAAACAAATAAGACTACTGATTAATACTGTATTCAGGTGATAAGATGTCAATCTTTTTTAAGTGCCATTACAATAAGCCTGTCACTGTTTAACGATCTATTAGGATTTGATACTATTTAATATTAGAGGGGGCAAATCAAGAGCACAAGAATACTATTATTTAAACTTCAGGATAAACATAGGAGTAGGGTACTATTTTAAAGCTCTCAAATTCTTAAAAGTACATCCCATGTCTTGCTCTCCCCTGGGACCTGGGAATGCTGGAAGCCTATGTCAGACAATATACATTTTACCATCCAATATGCATGGAGACATTCTAGTTTATTATTTCTATGACTTTTCTTAAACATGATCAGGAAGTGCCACACTTCAGTGATGCTTCACCTCCCCACTCCTATCATTTATGCTAAAATGGATACACTTGGTTTAAATAACCAAGTCTCTCTAGTTAATACATGTTCCCTCATGCAGGAAGGGAAAACTGAATGTTTGGGCTTTAGAACTGTCTATTTTATGGATAACACAGTAACCAAAGAACAAGTCTGTAACAAATGTGGGAGATTAAAATATACGAAATGGTTTTTTAGCTAGAATCTTCTAGTGGAGATCCCCTCCATTACTGAGCACTGTGATTTCTGGGGAAAAAACGAAATTTACATTAAACTGTCCCCACAGGAAACTTATGAAAATTGGCTAGATTTATAGCTATTGTCTCTAGAGCAAGCTCTCCTTTGGCCCCTCATATAATTCCCACCTGTTCCCCCCATTCTATGACATAAGCAGCTTTGGAACCCCTGATAGGAAATACAAGTGATTACCTGGAACTCAATAGTTCAGTAATTTGCTGCAGAGCCCATTTGTTAATGTGCTAAAAATATTTTTCATGTCTCGATTAAGAAATCTGACCTTCCTTTTGAAGTGTTTTACTTACAGTTACATTACACTTTTTCAATAAAAATAAAAGGTTTGGAAGGAAGAACCAAGTATTATATTCCTTGATTTTAAGGCATTTAAGAGTAGTCAGCACCATATTCAGCAACGCGTGGGAAGCCCGCCTGCCCTTTGGGGGCAAAAAGACTAAGCACAGTAGATTAAAGGCAATGGAACCACAGCCTCATCATTTGGCCGTGCCCATTTAATATCTTCTGCATCAAACTCTTAACAGGGGATTACCTTTTCCCTAGTACTAAACTGCGGTGAACTATACGGAGCAGTCAAGTTTCGGGGCTGGACGTAGTCTTAAGAAACTGGGTAAACTCTTTAACAGAGCTGGATAAAACAATCGTTTTTCTTCCTTTAAACAAAACAAGAGTACATTTAAGCAACGGGACTAAACAGTAGGTGGATTAAGGTGGATAATTTAAAAGAACGGAGACAGAGGAGCCAGGGAGGCCCTTCAGTAGACATGGCGGTGGCGGAACCAACGGCAGCCGAAACTGGGCTGCTGGGAACCCACAAGGCCAAAGGCTATGGGCGGAAAAGGGCCGATCCTGGAGGATAAAGACTTCCCGGCACATTAAAGGTGAGTAGTTTGAGGGCCCCAAGCCACCCGGTTGCCTTTCCTACCTCCTGTGAGACACGCTCTCCCACAGTCGCCGCGCTTTCTCCTCCGCGCCCCGGCGACGCTCACTTCCGGCCCCTGACTTCCTGTGACGGCACTCAGGAGGGAACGGGGTGGGGGCCTCAGCCTGCGCCTTCTGGGCCCCATCCCCCTTAGGCCCGCAGAACACAGCTTTGCGTGGGTGGAACTCGCGCAGCCTTCCGTGGCTTTGAGGCCGCCATCTTACGAAACAACGTATGCACGGAAATGGGCACTTGGGGAGGGAATAGGGCTGGTTAGAGTTGGGAGGCTGCCTGGAGAGGAGCCTTGTTTGTGGAAATTGTCCAGATAGAAGTGTAATTTAGACTTTGAGAGGAGGGAAGAAGAAAATTGTAAAGGGGATAAACAGGCAGAACAGCCAAAAAAAAAAAAAAAAAAAATCAAGGCAGGAATCTAGTTTTTGTTTAGCACGCATTGTAGAATGTGAAAATTCAAAAGCCAGTAATAGTATCTGAGAATGCTTGGTAGGCTGGATGCCCTAGTCAAGTTAAAGGGAGTTTTAGTGTTGAGAGCTCATCGGAAGAGTTGGAGAGGTAAAGAGGGTCAGAAAGTTGTAACTTGATAGTGGAAACCCCAGCATACATTGTGAGCCTTTGTTCTGGTAACTGATACCAAAAAAAGTAAAATAAAATAGTTCTTGTCTTTCAGGTGCTTAGGAAAACAGGCCCCAAAGAGGATGAAAGGTTAAATGGCAGTATAACAGATGCTGAAAAGGTGGCAGAGACTGTAAATTCATATTACGAATAAATCAGTGGGGTCCAAAGTTACCTGGGAAGGCTTTATGGATAAAGGGGGCTTGTGGTCTTTGAAGGCTGGACAGGAAAAAAGGAAGGTGTTGACATTACAGGTAGCTATGGTGATACTATTTTTCAAATCAACAAGTAAAAATGCAATATGACAATTTTTTTTTACCATCCAAGGTGTAGGAGGCTGTGTGGGAGATCAGTCTGGGTGCTGAAATATTGGGATTTTTGGAACATTTCAGTGGTTTATAGAACCTAAATGTGACTTAGGCCAACCTATCGTGACAGCAAGAACTGAGTATGGCCTTAGTGAAAAGGATCATGGGTGTGGGACATTTTATTTATATGTGAATAATTTGTAAACATGAATTGTTATTTTTTAAATTATCAGCCTTTGGGCTTAAGACAGTGTGTTTCACAGTCTTTGGTTTATATTAAGATCCTAAAAAGAACTGTTGATATAAGCCTGCCCAAGCCATTCTTGTTTTAGGCTATGGCTCTATAATCTTGTCTGCACATTACAATCATCTGGGGAGCTTTAAAGATAACACTGTTCCAAGTTCCCATCCCAGACCAGATAATCAGAAAGGGTTGGATGAAGTTATTTTTAAAAAGCTACCAAGATGATTCTAATGTGCATTTAGCATTGAGAACTACTGACCAAGGCACTGTTTTTTTTTAATTTTTAATAAGATATTATTGATATACACTCTTATTAAGGTTTCACATGAAAAAATAATGTGGTTACTACATTTACCCATATTATCAAATCCCCACTCATACCCCAATATAGTCACTGTCCATCAGTGTAGTAAGATGCTGCAGATTCACTGTTTGCCTTCTCTGTGCTACACTGTTTTCCCTGTGATCCCCCACACCATGTGTACTAAACATAATACCCCTCATTCCCCTTCTCCCTCCGTCCCCACCCACCATCCCACACCCCTCCCCTTTGGTAACCACTAGTTCCTTCTTGGCGTCTCTTGAGTCTGCTGCTATTTTGTTCCTTCAGTTTTGCTTCGTTGTTATACTCCACAAATGAGGGAAATCATTTGGCACTTGTCTTTCTCTGCCTGGCTTATTTCACTGAGCATAATATCCTCCAGCTCCATCCACGTTGCAAATGGCAGGATTTGTTTCTTTCTTATGGATGAATAGTATTCCATTGTGTATATGTACTACACCTTCTTTATCCATTCATCTACTGATGGACACATAAGTTGCTTTCATATCTTGGCTATTGTAAAAAGTGCTGCAATAAACATAGGGGTGCATATGTCTTTTTGAATCTGAGAAGTTGTATTCTTTGGATAAATTCCTAGAAGTGGAATTCCTGGGTCAAATGGTATTTCTATTTTTAGTTTTTTGAGGAACCTCCACATTGCTTTCCACAATGGTTGAACTAGCTTACGTTCCCACCAGCAGTGTAGGAGGGTTCCTCTTTCTCTGTATCCTCACCAGCATTTGTTCTTAGTCTTTTGGATGCTGGCCATCCTTATTGGTGTGAGGTGATATCTCATTGTGGTTTTAATTTGCATTTCCCTGATGATTAGTAATATGGAGCATCTTTTTATGTGTCTGTTGGCCATCTGAATTTCTTCTTTGGAGAACTGTCTCTTTATGTCCTCGGCCCATTCTTTTTTTTATTTTTTATAATTTATTTTGGTATCATTAATCTACAATTACGTGTGCAATATTATGGTTATTAAACTATCCCCTTCATCAGGTCCCCCCCCACCAACCCCATTACAGTCACTGTCCATCAGTGTAGTGAGATGCTATAGAATCATTACCTTGGCCCATTCTTTAATCAGGTTATTTGTTTTTTGGATGTGGAGGCATGTAAGTTCTTTATATATTTTGGATGTTAACCCCTTGTCGGATATGCCATTTACAAATATATTCTCCCATACTGTAGGATGCCTTTTTGTTCTGTTGATGGTGTCCTTTGCCATACAGAAGCTTTTTAGTTTGATGTACTCCCATGAGTTCATTTTTGCTTTTGTTTCCCTTGCTCAAGGAGATGCGTTCAGGAAGAAGTTGCTCATGCTTATGTTCAGGAGATTTTTGCCTATGTTGTCTTCTAAGAGTTTTATGGTTTCATGACTTACATTCAGGTCTTTGATCCATTTCGAGTTTACTTTGTGTATGGGGTTAAACAATAATCCAGTTTCATTCTCTTGCATGTAGCTTTCCAGTTTTGCCAACACCAGCTGTTGAAGAGGCTGTCATTTCCTCATTGTATATCCACGGCTCCTTTATCATATATTTATTGACCATATATGCTTGGGTTTATATCTGGGCTCTCTAGTCTGTTCCATTGGTCTATGGGTCTGTTCTTGTGCCAGTACCAAATTGTCTTGATTACTGTGGCTTTGTAGTAGAGCTTGAAGTCAGGGAGCATAATCCCCCCAGCATTATTCTTCCTTCTCAGGATTGCTTTGGCTATTCAGGGCCTTTTGTGGTTCCATATAAATTTTCGAATGATTTTCTCTAGTTCGTTGAAGAATGCTGTTGGTATTTTGATAGGAATTGAATTGAATCTGTAGATTGCTTTAGACAGCCATGGCCATTTTGACAATATTAATTCTTCCTATCCATGAGCATGGAATGAGTTTCCATTTATTGGTATCTTTAATTTCTCTCATGAATGTCTTGTAGTTTTCAGAGAACAGGTCTTTCACTTCCTTGATTAGGTTTATTCCTAGGTATTTTATTATTTATTTATTTATTTATTTATTTTGGTATCATTAATGTACAATCACTTGGGTTACTAGACCCCCTATTATAAAGTCCCCTCCCATATTCCCCATTACAGTCACTGTCCATCAGCGTAGTAAGATGCTATAGAATCATTACTTGTCTTCTCTGTAAGTACTGCCTTTCCTGTGTCACCCCCCGCTACATTATGTGTGCTAATTGTAATGCTCACTTTCCCCCCCTTATCCCTCCCTTCCCACCCATCTTCCCCAGTCCCTTTCCCTTTGGTAACTGTTAGTCCATTCTTGGGTTCTTTGAGTCTGCTACTGTTTTGTTCCTTCAGTTTTTTCTTTTTTTTTTTTGCTTTGTCTTTTTTTTTAATATAATTTATTTTGGTATCATTAATCTACAATTACATGTGTAATATTATGGTTATTAAACTACCCCTTCATCAGGTGCCCCCCACCAACCCCATTACAGTCACTGTCCATCTGCGTAGTGAGATGCTATAGAATCACTACTTGTCTTCTCTGAGTTGTACAGCCCTCCCCGTGCCCCCCTAACATTACATCTGCTAATCGTAATGCCCCTTTTCCCCTCTTATCCCTCCCTTACCACCCATCTTCCCCAGTTCCTTTCCCTTTGTTAACTATAAGTCCGTTCTTGGGTTCTGTGAGTCTGCTGCTGTTTTGTTCCTTCAGTTTTTTTTTTCTTTGTTCTTATACTCCACACATGAGTGAAATCATGTGATACTTGTCTTTTTCGGCTTGGCTTATTTCACTGAGCATAATACCCTCTAGCTCCATCCTTTTGTTGCAGATGGTAGGATTTGTTTTCTTCTTATGGCTGAATAATATTCCATTGTGTATATGTACCATATCTTCTTTATCCATTCATCTACTTATGGACACTTAGGTTGCCTCCATTTCTTGGCTATTGCAAATAATGCTGCAATAAACATAGGGGTGCATATATCTTTTTAAAACTGCACTGCTGTATTCTTAGGGTAAATTCCTAGGAGTGGAATTCCTGGGTCAAATGGTATTTCAATTTAAATTTTTTGAGGAACCTCCATACTGCTTTCCACAATGGTTGATCTAATTTACATTCCCACCAGCAGTGTAGGAGGGTTCCCCTTTCTCCACATCCTTGCCAACATGTGTTGTTGTTTGTCTTTTGGATGGTGGCCATCCTGACTGGTGTGAGGTGGTATCTCATTGTGGTTTTAATTTGCATTTCTCCGATGATTAGTGATGTGGAGCATCTTTTCATGTGCCTGTTGGCCATCTGAATTTCTTCTTTGGAGAAGTGTCAGTTCAGCTTCTTTTCCCATCTTTTAATTGGCTTATTTGCTTTTTGTTTGTTGAGTTGTGTGAGCTCTTTATATATTTTGGATGTCAACCCCTTATCGGATATGTCATTTATGAATATATTCTCCCATACTGTAGGATGTCTTTTTGTTCTATTGATGGTGTCCTTTGCTTTACAGAAGCTTTTTAGTTTGAGATAGTCCCACTTGTTCATTTTTGCTTTTGTTTCCCTTGCCCGGGGAGATATGTTCATGAAGAAGTTGCTCATGTTTATGTCCAAGAGATTTTTGCCTATGTTTTTTTCTAAGAGGTTTATGGTTTCATGACTTACATCGAGGTCTTTGATCCATTTTGAGTTTACTTTTGTGTATGGGGTTAGACAATAGTCCAGTTTCATTCTCTTACATGTAGCTGTCCAGTTTTGCCAACACCAGCTGTTGAAGAGGCTGTCATTTCCCCATTGTATATCCATGACTCCTTTATCGTATATTAATTGACCTATATGCTTGGGTTTATATTTGGGCTCTCTATTCTGTTCCACTGGTCTATGGGTTCTGTTCTTGTGGCAATACCAAATGTCTTGATTACTGTGGCTTTGTAGTAGAACTTGAAGTCAGGGAGGGTAATTCCCCCTGCTTTATTTTTCCTTCTGAGATAACTTTGGCTATTCGGGGTCTTTTGTTGTTCCATATGAATTTTAGAACTATTTGTTCCAGTTCATTGAAGAATGCTGTAGGTATTTTGATAGGGATTGCATTGAATCTATATATTGCTTTAGGCAGGATGGCTATTTTGACAATATTAATTCTTCCTAGCCTAGAGCATTGGATGAGTTTCCATTTATTAGTGTCCTCTTTAATTTCTCTTAATAGTGTCTTGTAGTTTTCAGGGTATAGGTCTTTCACTTCCTTGGTTAGGTTTATTCCTAGGTATTTTATTCTTTTTGATGCCATTGTGAATGGAATTGTTTTCCTGATTTCTCTCTCTGCTAGTTCAGTGTTGGTGTATAGGAATGCGACAGATTTCTGTGTATTAATTTTGTATCCCACAACTTTGCTGAATTCAGATATTCAGTCTAGTAGTTTTGGAGTGGATTCTTTAGCTTTTTTTATGTACAATATCATGTCATCTGCAAACAGGGACAGTTTGACTTCTTCCTTGCCAATCTGGATGCCTTTTATTTCTTTGTGTTGTCTTATTGCTGTGGTGAGGACCTCCAGAACTATGCTGAATAAAAGAGGGGAGAGTGGGCATCCTTGTCTTGTTCCTGATCTTAAAGGAAAAGCTTTCAGCTGCTCGCTGTTAAGTATAATCTTGGCTGTGGGTTATTCATATATGGCCCTTTATTATGTTGAGGTACTTGTCCTCTATACCTATTTTGTTCAGAGTTTTTATCATGAATGCATGTTGAATTTTGTCAAATGCTTTTTTAGCATCTATGAAAATGATCATGTGGTCTTTGTCCTTCTTTTGGTTGATGCGGTGGGTGATGATGATGGATTTTCAAATGTTGTACCATCCTTGCATCCCTGAAATGAATCCTACTTGATCATGATGCATGATCCTTTTGATATATTTTTGAATTCTGTTTGCTAATATTTTGTTGAGTATTTTTGCATCTATGTTTATCAGGGATATTCGTCTTTAAATTTTTTTTTGTGGTGTTGTTGCCTTGTTTTGGTATTAGAGTGATGTTGGCCTCATGAAATGAGTTTGGATATATTCCATCTTCTTCTACTCCTTGGAAAACTTTAAGGAGGATGGGTATTAAGTCTTTACTAAATGGTTGATCAAATTCAGCAGTGAAGCCATCTGGTCTCAAGGTTTTGTTTTTAGGTAGGATTTTGATTACCAGGTCAATTTCGTTGTTAGGTAATTGGTCTGTTCAGATTTTCTGTTTCTTCCTGGGTCAGCCTTGGAAGGTTGTATTTTTCTAGAAAGTTGTCTATTTCTTCTAGGTTATCCAGTTTGTTACCATATAATTTTTCATAGTATTCTGTAGAAATTCTTTGTATTTCTGTGGTGTCTGTAGTGATTTTTCCTTTCTCATTTCTGATTTTGTTTATGTGAGTAGACTCTCTTTTTTTTTTCTTGGTAAGTCTGGCTAGGGATTTATCTATTTTGTTTATTTTCTCAAAGAAGCAGCTCTTGCTGTCATTGATTCTTTCTATTGTTTTATTCTTCTCGATTTTATTTATTTCTGCTCTAATCTTTATTATGTGCCTCCTTCTAGTGACTTTGGGCCTCATTTGTTCTTCTTTTTCTAGTTTCGTTAATTGTGAGTTTAGACTGTTCATTTGGGATTGTTCTTCTTTCCTGAGGTAGGCCTGTATTGCAATATACTTTCCTCTTAGCACAGCCTTCGCTGCATCCCACAGATTTTGCCGTGTTGAATTATTGTTGTCATTTGTCTCCATATATTGCTTGATTGCTGTTTTTATTTGGTCATTGATCCATTGGTTATTTAGGAGCATGTTGTGAAGCCTCCATGTGTTTGTAGGATTTTTCATTTTCTTTGCATAATTTATTTCTAGTTTCATACCTTTGTGGTCGGAGAAACAATTTCAATCTTTTTGAATTTACCAAAGCTCTTTTTGTGGCCTAGTATATGATCTGTTCTTGAAAATGTTCCATGTGCACTTGAGAAGAATGTGTGTTCTGCTGCTTTTGGGTGTAGAGTTCTGTAGATGTCTGTTAGGTCCATCTGTTCTAATGTGTTGTTCAGTGCCTCTGTCTCCTTACTTATTTTCTGTCTGGTTGATCTGTCCTTCAGAGTGAGTGGAGTGTTGAAGTCTCCTAGAATGAATGCATTGCATTCTATTTCTCCTTTTAATTCTGTTAGTATTTGTTTCACATATGTACGTGCTCCTGTGTTGGGCACATAGATATTTATAATGGTTATATCTTCTTGTTGGACTGACCCTTTTATCATTATGTAATGTCCTTCTTTGTCTCTTGTGACTTTCTTTGTTATGAAGTCTATTTTGTCTGATACAAGTACTGCAACTCCTGCTTTTTTCTCCCTATTAGTTGCATGAAATATCTTTTTCCATCCCTTCACTTTTAGTCTGTGTATGTCTTTGGGTTTGAAGTGAGTCTCTTGTAGGCAGCATATAGATGGTTCTTGCTTTTTTATCGATTCAGTGGCTCTATGTCTTTTGATTGGTGCATTCAGTCCATTGACATTTAGGGTCATTATCGATAGGTATGTACTTATTGCCATTGCAGGCTTTAGATTTGTAGTTACCAAAGGTTCAAGGATTACTTCATTACTATCTAAGAGTCTAACTTAACTCACTTAATATGCTATTACAAACACAATCTAAAGGTTCTCTTTTTTTTCCTCCTTTTTCTTCCTTCTCCATTCTTTATATATTAGGTATCATATTCTGTACTCTTTGTTTATCCCTTGATTGACTTTGGGGATAGTTAATTTAATTTTTCATTTTCTTAGTAATTAGCTGTTCTACTTTCTTTACTGTGGTTTTATTACCTCTGGTGACAGCTATTAAACCCTAGGAACACTTCCATCTATAGCAGTCCCTCCAAAATATACTGTAGAGATGGTTTGTTGGGGGTAAATTCTCTCAGCTTTTGCTTATCTGGAAATTGTTTAATCCCTCCTTCAAATTAAATGATAATCTTGCCAGATAAAGTAATCTTGGTTCAAGGCCCTTCTGCTTCATTGCGTTAAATACATCATGCCACTCCCTTCTGGCCTGTAAGTTTTCTGCTGAGAAGTCTGATGATAGCCTGATGGGATGTCCTTTGTATGTGATCTTATTTCTCTCTCTGGCTGCTTTTAATAGTCTGTCCTTATCTTTGATCTTTGCCATTTTAATTACTATATGTCCTGTTGTTTGTCTTCCTTGGGCCCCTTGTGTTGGGAAATCTGTGCATCTCCATTGCCTGAGAGACTATATCCTTCCCCAGGTTGGGTAAGTTTTCAGCAATTACCTCCTCAAAGACACTTTCTATCCCTTTTTCTCTCTCTTCTTCTTCTTGTACCCCTATAATGCGAATATTGTTCAGTTTGGATTGGTCACACAGTTCTCTCAATATTCCTTCATTCTTAGAGATCCTTTTTTCTCTCTGTGCCTCAGCTTCTTTGTATTCCTCTTCTCTAGTTTATATTTCATTTATCATCTTCTCCACTGTATCTAATCTGCTTTTAATACCATCCATTGTGCTCTTCAATGATTGTATCTCCAACTGGAATTCATTCCTGTGTTCTTGAATATCTTTCTGTACCTCCATGAGCATGTTATATGATTTTTATTTTGAACTCCCTTCCAGGAAGGTTCATGAGGTTGATGTCATTTAAATCTTTCTCAGGAGTTGTATTAATAATTTTACTTTGAACCAAGTTCCTTTGGTGTTTCATATTTGTATATGGCACCCTCTAGTGCCCAGAAGCTCTACTCTCTGGAACTGCTCAGCCCTTGAAGTAATGTTGGGGGTCACAGGGGAGTGGTATTGGTGCCAGGGAGGAGGAAAGAGCTGTTCCCTGCTTCCTGGCTGCTATGCCTGACTCCACTGCCTGAACCAGTGGGCTGACCACACAGGTGTAAGCCTCTATGCTTTGCATTTGTAGTTGCTGTAGACAGATCTTCCCTCTGGCTTGCCTAATGCCAGGGTAGGGTTTGTTGGTTTGCTAGCCAGGTAGGGCTGGCCGGGAGAAAGGTGCTGTAGGCTGTGTATCCTGGAGGGGGTCCTTGGAACTGTGTAGCCAGCCAGGGAGCTGGAGCACGTGAAGATCATGAAAGCTCCCAACCTGCTGGGCAGAGTGCACCCAGACAATTTTGTCTACCTGTCCTTTCTCCTGAGCAGTAAGCTCTGTGCAATCCTTGCCCCTTTAGCAGCTCTCTTGCTAAGGACTTCCATGTTAGGAAGTCTCTCAGACTGCCTGCCTTTCTTTTGTCACAGAGCAGCTGGATATGGATCCCTGCTTTCCACAAGCAGACAGAATCTCAGTCTCTCCAGGAATTCTGCCTGTCTTAGCTTTCCAAGCCTCTACTCATGAGAGTACCATGCAAGCACCATGAAATGTAGGTTTGTGCTCCCAGAGCAGATCTCTGGCGTTAGGTATTCAGTAGTCCCGGCCTCCACTCCCTCCCCGCTCCATGTCTCTTCCTCCTGCGAGTGAGCTGGGGTGAGGGAAGGGCTTGGGTCCTGCCGGGTCACAGCTTTGGTACATTACCCTGTTCTGTGAGGTCTGCTCTTTTCTTTAAGTGTATGCAGTCTGGCGCAGTCCTCTTTCCTGTTGTTCTTTCAGGGGTGGTTGTATTAATCATATTTTTGTATTATATGCGGTTTTAGGAGGAAGCCTCTGTCTCACCTCTCATGCCGCCATCTTTAATCCTTTCTCTTCCTTTCTTTTCTACTGTTTTGGATTTACAAAAGCTATTCTTTCACCTGGGTGGCCTGGATGATTCCTGTGAGGGAGGAGCAAGCTGTTAAAATGCTTTTTGAAAGATAAGTGCTACACATGAAAGCTTCATTGCAAGTTTAGCACAAAGCATTTTAGAAAAAGCTGCTGTTTTGGCAAATCGGTTTCAGATTGTTAGGAATATTTTAATGTAATCTTTATGAAATCCTAAACCTTTGAATCTATCACATTCATGCAGATTGGTAGGGCCAGTGTGATTTAAATCAAAATGTGATTTTTCAGGCTCTAAATTGCAGTAATATGGTTAAATTTCTGACACTGTTACTGTGACCCATAAGGACTTTTCAGATACCTGCAGACTGAAATTTCTGAGGAAGAAGCAGCTAAGTGCTTGAGAGATAGGGAGTGGGTACCAAACCAGAATCCAAAGTCAGGCTTCACTGCATTCAGTAATGGCCTGTCATGGTGACAGGATTCTGACTGATAAAGCTGTTCCATTTAGCACCAGTGAACAAGCCCACCAACTTTCAAACAAACAAAACCCCTGATTGTCTTTCAGTGGAGATTTAAAAATAAAAATGCACCACACATCTATTCTATTTTTAAGTGCTTTGTTCAATCAGAAAGTTCCTGCTTTATCTAAGATCCCTGCTGAGCTTTCTTTCAGACTGGTTTTCCAGTCATGTTGAATATATTTGAAAATAGAAAAAACACACCAGGGCATATATATAGGGCCATTCTAGGAGCTGGCTGGGATTAATACCCTAAACTGAATCTTATCTTTGCTTGTACTATCTGGTTATCTTGACAATGGGTTTCAGTCCTGGACAAATTCACCATGGATTCACTGAGACCGAAAAAAAAAATGGCAGTGGAACGGTCTTTTAAAAAATTATTTATTTATTTATTTTTATTAAGGTGTCATTGATATATACACTCTTATGAAGGTTTCACATGCAAAAACAATGTGGTTACTATATTTACCCATATTATCGTGTCCCCCAAACCCCATTACAGTCACTACCCATCAGTATAGTAAGATGCCACAGAGTCATTATTTGCCTTCTCTGTGCTACACTGTCTTCCCCATGATCCCCCCCACACCACGTGTGCCAATCATAATACCCCTCAATCCCCTTCTCACTCTCTCACCCCTCCCCTTTGGTAACTGCTAGTCCCTTTTTGGAGTCTGTGAGTCCTCCGTTGTTTTGTTCTTTCAGTTTTGCTTCATTGTTATACTCCACAAATGAGGGAAATCTTTTGGTACTTGTCTTTCTCCGGCTGTCTTATTTCACTAAGCATATTATCCTCCAGCTCCATCCACATTGTTGCAAATGGTAGGATTTGTTTCTTTCTTATGGCTGAATAGTATTCTATTGTGTATATGTACTACACCTTCTTTATCCATTCATCTACTGATGGACACTTAGGTTGCTTCCATATCTTGGCTATTGCAAATAGTGCTGCAATAAACATAGGAATGCATATGTCTTTTTAAAATTTTTAATTTATTTTTATTTTCATATCATTAATATACAGTTATATGAGCAATATTGTGGTTACTAGATTCCACCCATTATCAAGTCCCCACCACAAACCCCATTACAGTCACTGTGCATCAGAGTAGTAAGATGCTATAGAGTCACAACTTACCTTCTCTGTGCTATACTGCCTTCTCCTACATTATGTGTGCTAGTCATAATGCCCCTTATTCCCCTTCTCCCTCCCTTCCCACCCTCCCTCCCCAGTCCCTTTCCCTTTGGTAACTATTAGTCCATTCTTGGGTTCTATAAATATGCTGCTGTTTTGTTCCTTCAGTTTTTTCTTTGTTCTTATGCTCCATAGACGAGTGAAATCATTTGGTACTTGTCTTTCTCTGCCTGGCTTATTTAACTGAGCATAATACCCTCTAGCTCCATCCATGTTGTTGCAAATGGTAGGATTTGTTTTCTTCTTATGGCTGAATAATATTCCATTGTGTATATGTACCACCTCTTCTTTATCCATTCATCTACTTATGGACACTTAGGTTGCTTCCATTTCTTGGCTATTGGAAATAGTGCTGCGATAAACATAGGGGTGCATCTGTCTTTTTCAAACTGGGCTGCTGCATTCTTAGGGTAAATTCCTAGGAGTGGAATTCCTGGGTCAAATGGTATTTCTATTTTGAGTTTTTTGAGGAATCTCCATACTGCTTTCCACAATGGTTGAACTAGTTTACATTCCCACCAGTAGTGTAGGAGGGTTCTCCTTTCTCTGCATTCTCACCAGCATTTATTGTTCCTATTCCTTTCTATGTTGGCCATCCTAACTGGTGTAAAGTGATATTTCATTGTGGTTTTACTTTGCATTTCCCTGATAATTAGTTATGTGGAACATCTTTACATGTGCCTGTTGGCCACCTGAATTTCTTCTTTGGAGAAGTGTCTGTTCATAGCCTCTGCCCATTTTTTAATAGGGTTATTTGCTTTTTGGGTGTTGAGGCATGTGAGTTCTTTATATGTTTTGGATGTTAACCCCTTGTTGGATATGTCATTTACAAATACATTCTCCCACACTGTGGGATGCCTTTTTGTTATTGTGATGGTGTCCTTTGCTGTATAGAGCTTTTTAGCATGATATTGTCCCATTTGTTCATTTTTGATTTTGTTTCCCTTGCCTGAGGTGATAGGTTCAGGCACATGTCTTTTTGAATCTGAGAAATTATATTCTTTGGGTAAATTCCTAGGAGTGGAATTCCCATGTCAAATGGTATTTCTATTTTGAGTTTTTTGAGGAAACTCCATACTGCTTTCCACAATGGGTGAACTAATTTACATTCCCACCAGCAGTGTAGGAGGGTTCCCCATTCTCCACATCCTCCCTAACATTTGTTGTTGTTTGTCTTTTGGATGGTGGCCATCCTGACTGGTGTGAGGTGATATCTCATTGCGGTTTTAATTTGCATTTCTCTGATGATTAGCAATGTGGAGCATCTTTTCATGTGCCTGTTGGCCATCTGAATTTCTTCTTTGGAGAAGTGTCGGTTCAGCTCCTTTTCCCATTTTTTAATTGGCTTATTTGCTTTTTGTTTGTTGAGTTGTGTGAGCTCTTTATATATTTTGGATGTCAACACCTTGTCAGATATGTCATTTATGAATATATTCTCCCATTCTGTAGGATGCCTTTTTGTTCTGTTGATGGTGTCTGCTATACAGAAGCTTTTTAGTTTGATGTAGTCCCATTTGTTCATTTTTGTTTTTTTTCCCTTTCTCGAGGAGATGCGTTCAGGAAAAAGTTGCTCATGTTTACATTCAGGAGATTTTTGCCTATGTTGTCTTCTAAGAGTTTTATGGTTACATGACATTCATTCAGGTCTTTGATCCATTTCGAGTTTACTTTTGTGTATGGGGTTAGATAATAATCCAGTTTCATTCTCCTACATGTAGCTGTCCAGTTTTGCCAACACCAGCTGTTGAAGAGGCTGTCATTTCCCCATTGTGTGTCCATGGCTCCTTTATTGTATATTAACTGACCATATATGCTTGGGTTTATATCAGGGCTCTCTAGTCTGTTCCATTGGTTTATGGGTCTGTTCTTGTGCCAGTACCAAATTGTCTTGATTACTGTGGCTTTGTAGTAGAGCTTTAAGTCAGGGAGCATAATCTCCCCCCTCCCCCCCACTTTATTGTTCCTTCTCAGGATTGCTTTGCCTATATGGGATCTTTTGTGGTTCCATATGAATTTTAGAACTATTTGTTCTTGTTCGTTGAAGAATGCTGTAGGTATTTTGATAGGGATTGAATTGAATCTGTAGATTGCTTTAGATAGGATGGCCATTTTGGCAATATTAATTCTTCCTATCCATGCGCATGGAATGTGTTTCCATTTATTGGTATCTTCTTTAATTTCTTTCATGAGTGTCTTGTAGTTTTTAGAATGTAAGTCTTTCACTTCCTTGGTTAGGTTTATTCCCAGGTATTTCGTTCTTTTTAATGCAATTGTGAATGGAATTGTCCTGATTTCTCTTTCTGCTAGTTCATCATTAGTGTATAGGAATGCAACAGATTTCTCTGTATTAATTTTGTATCCTGCAACTTTGCTGAATTCAGATATTAGATCTAGTAGTTTTGGAGTGGATTCTTTAGGGTTTTTTATGTACAATATCATGTCATCTGTAAACAGTGACAGTTTAACTTCCTCTTTACCAATCTGGATGCCTTTTATTTCTTTGTGTTGTCTGATTGCTATAGTGAGGACCTCCAGAACTATGTTGAATGAAAGTGGAGAGAGTGGACATCCTTGTCTTGTTCCTGATTTTAAAGGAAAAGCTTTCAGCTTCTCACTGCTAAGTATGATGTTGGCTGTGGGTTTGTCCTATATGGCCTTTATTATGTTGAGGTACTTGCCCTCTATACCCATTTTGTTGAGAGTTTTTATCATGAATGAATGTTGAATTTTGTCGAATGCTTTTCGGCATCTATGGAAATGATCATGTAGTTTTGTCCTTTTTGTTGATGTGGTGGATGATGTTGATGGATTTTCGAATGTTGTACCATCCTTGCATCCCTGGAATAAATCCTACTTTATCATGATGGATGATCTTTTTCATGTATTGGTTCGTTAATATTTTGTTGAGTGTTTTTGCATCTATGTTCATCAGGGATATTGGTCTGTAATTTTCTTTTTTTGTTGTGTCTTTGACTGGTTTTGGTATTAGGGTGATGCTGGCCTCATAGAATGCATTTGGAAGTATTCCCTTCTATTGTATTTTTTGAAAAAGTTCAAGGAGAGTGGGTATTAAATCTTCACTAAATGTTTGATAAAATTCAGTTGAGAATCCATCTGGTCCAGGAGTTTTGTTCTTAGGTAGTTTTTGATTACTGATTCAATTTCCTTGCTGGTAATTGGTGTGTTCAGATTTCTGTTTCTTTCTGGGTCAGCCTTGGAAGGTTGTATTTTTCTAGAAAGTTGTCCATTTCTTCTAGGTTATCCAGTTTGTTACCATATAATTTTTCATAGTATTCTGTAGTAATTCTTTGTATTTCTGTGGTGTTCATAGTGATTTTTCCTTTGTCATTTTTGATTCTGTTTATGTGTGTAGAATCTCTTGTTTTCTTGATAAGTCTGACTTTGGGCCTCATTTGTTCTTCTTTTTCTAGTTTCGTTAACTGTAAGTTTAGATTGTTTATATGGGATTGTTCTTCTTTTCTGAGGTAGGCCTGTATTGCAATAAACTTCCCTCTCAGCACGGCCTTTGCTGTGTCCCACAGATTTTGTGGTGTTGAATTATTGTTGTCATTTGTCTCCATATATTGCTGCATCTGTTTTTATTTGGTCATTGATCCATTGGTTATTTAGGAGCATGTTGTGAAGCCTCCATGTATTTGTGGGATTTTTCATTTTCTTTGAATAATTTATTTCTAGTTTCATACCTTTGTGGTCTGAGAAACTGGTTGGTACAATTTCAATCTTTTTGAATTTACTGAGGCTCTTTTTGTGGCCTAGTATATGATCTATTCTTGAAAATGTTCCATGTGCACTTGAGAAGAATGTTTATCCTGCTGCTTTTGAGTGTAGAGTTCTGTAGATGTCTGTTAGGTCCATCTGTTCTAATGTATTGCTCAATGCCTCTGTCTCCTTACTTATTTTCTGTCTGGTTGCTCTGTCCTTTGGAGTGAGTGGAGTGTTGAATTCTCCTAGAATGAATGCATTGCATTCTATTTCCCCTTTTAATTCTGTTAGTATTTGTTTCACATATGTACGTGCTCCTGTGTTACGTGCATAGATATTTATAATGGTTATATCCCCTTGTTGAATTGACCCCTTTATCATTATGTAATGTTCTTCTTTGTCTCTTGTTATTTTGTTTTGAAGTCTATTTTGTCTGATACAAGTACTGCAATGCCTGCTGTTTTCTTTTTCTCCCAATTAGTTGCATGAAATATCTTTTTCCATCCCTTTACTTTCAGTCTGTGTGTGTCTTGGGTTTGAAGTGAGTCTCTTGTGGGCAGCATATAGACGGGTCTTGTTTTTTTATCCATTCAGTGACTCTATGTCTTTTGGTTGGTGCATTCAGACCATTTACATTTAGGGTCATTATCGATAGGTATGTACTTATTGGCATTGCACGCTTTAGATTCGTGGTTACCAAAGGTTCAAGGGTAACTTCCTTACTATCTAAGAGTCTAACTTAACTCACTTAGTATGCTATTACAAACACAATCTAAAGGTTCTTTTTTTTTCTCCTCCTTTTTCTTCCTCCTCCTTTCTTTATATATTATGTTTCATATTCTGTACTCTTTGTCTATCCCTTGACTGACTTTGGGGGTAGTTGATTTAAGTTTGCATTTGCTTAGTAATTAACTGTTCTACTTTCTTTACTGTGTTTTTATTACCACTGGTGACAGCTGTTTAACCTTAGGAACACTTCCATCTAATCTATAGCAGTCCCTCCAAAATACACTGTAGAGATGGTTTGTGGGAGGTAATTTCTCTCAGCTTTTGCCTACCTGGAAATTGTTTAATCCCTCCAAATTTAAATGATAATCCAGCTGGATAGGGTATTCTTGGTTCAAGCCCCTTCTGCTTCATTGCATTAAATATATCCTGCCACTCGCTTCTCACCTGTAAGGTTTCTGCTGTGTAGCCTGATGAGTTTTCCTTTTTATGTGGTCTTTTTTCTCTCTCTAGCTGCTTTTAAAAGTGTGTCCTTATCCTTGATCTTTGCCATTTTAATTATTATATGTCTTGGTGTTGTCTTCCTTGGGTCCCTTGTGTTGGGAGATTTGTGCCCCACCATGGCCTGAGAGACTATCTCCTTCCCCAGACTGGGGAAGTGTTCAGGAATTACTTCCTCAAAGACACTTTCTATCCCTTTTTCTCTCTCCTGGTACCCTTATAATGCGAATATTGTTCCATTTGGATTAGTCACACAGTTCTCTCAGTATTCTTTCATTTCTAGAGATCCTTTATTTTCTCTGTGCCTCAGCTTCTTTGTATTCCTCTTCCCTAATTTCTATTTCATTTATCATCTCCTCCACCATATCTAATCTGCTTTAAAAACCATCCATTGTGTTCCTCAACGATTGGATCTCCATCCTAAATTCGTTCCTGAGTTCTTGAATATTTTTCTGTACCTCCAGGAGCATGTTTTTGATTTTTATTTTGAAATCTCTTTCAGGAAGATTGATTAGTTCAGTCTCACATGACCTTTTTTCCGGTGTTTGTGAGATTTTGCTTTGAACCAGGTTCCTTTGACGTTTCATATTGGTAGGTGACTCCCTCTAGTGCCCAGAAGCTCTACTCTCTGGAGCTGCTCAGCCCCTGAAGTGATGTCGGGGTCACAGGGAAGCGGTGCTGGTGCCTGGGGTGAGGAAAGAGCTGTTTCCTGCTTCCTGGCTGCTATGCCTGTCTCCACTGCCAAAACCAGTGGACCAAATACACAGGTGTAAGCCTCTATGCTTTGCGTTTGTAGCTGCTGTAGGCAGGGCTTCCCTCTGGCTGGCCTGATGTCAGGGTAGGGTTTGCTGGTTTGCAAGCCAGGTGTGGGCCAGCTGGGAGGAAGGCAGAAAATATTCATTTAGTTACAGCTTCTAATTTTTAATTGTTTAAATATACCTAACTAATCAGTAAACTAGCAAAAAACCCCGCAAATCATTATTTTAAAATTAGCTAGGTTTGATAAAAAATTTCAGCTTAAGAGGAACTGTTTTGGTCACAGCTTTGGTACATTACCCTGTTCCATGAGGTGTGTTCTTTCTCTGTGTGTCTGCAGTCTGGCACAGCCTTCTTTCCTGTTGCTCTTTCAGGATTAGTTGTATTAATTATATTTTCGTATTATATGTGGTTTCACCTCTCACGCTGCCATCTTTAATCCTATTAGCCGTGGAATGTTCTTGGGTGAAAGGGTTTATACCCAACTTTACTCCCATCGTCGCAGGTCAATCACTAGAATCTTTCCACTCAGAGCAAGTCTACATGCAGCAAGCTGGTCTTTGCCTCTGGGCCTCTCTGCCCCCTTGCAGCCATCTCAGTCTTGTTCTCAGCACTGCCACCACTCCAGTCTTTACTCTCCTGAAGCCTTAAAACAGGGCCACTATGTTGCCCAGAGCACTGGGAGGAGCTCTTTATATAGAATCAATAATATATTGCCCACACATGTGTAGTGAGGTAGCTGACCAGGGTCAGGTGAGAATCCTGGCCATAGGAACTTTCATGTTCTCCACACTGGTGATATGCTGGTGTTTATCCCTAAGTTATAGATTATATTTTTGAGTTATTATAAATTAAAACAAATTAAAAGCTTAAAAAAATAAGTAGTCCAGACTTCCGGGAAGATGGTGGTGTGAGCAAGGCGGCAGAAATCTCCTCCCAACACTATATTTATCTACGAAAACACAGCAAATACATCTATTCCTAAAAGAGACGAGAATACACAGGAACGCGCACAGCGTGCAGCTACACCCGAGAGGACTCGGCACCCCAAGAGGCGGGTAAGATACGGAGCTGCGACCTGGCAGGACCCGAGCACTCCCCCACCCCAGCGCACAGGCGGGAGGAGAGGATTCAGAGCCGGGAGGGAGTGGAAGTACACCCCACGAAGTAGCCAGCCCCGGTGATCTGTGCGGGGAGTGGTGACCCACATTGCGCAGTGCAGCGGACATTGGAGAGACAGAGGGGCAGGATCTGAGTGGGGAAGTGCCAAGGTGCTTGCAGCCGGCTCCCGGGAAGGAAAAAAAAGCGTGCGCTTTCTTCAGTGGTCTAAAGAGACAGGAGCCCAGCGGAGGAGCCGGATCGCCCCAGCACACTCAGCCCAGCAGGCTGGGAGTCCTGGGGAGTTTCAGACGCCTTAGCTGGTGACTGAGGAAACGTAGCCATACTTAACACTTCTCGCTGAGGTCAACAGCCTCCTATTCGTTCCCACCCCTGCCAGAGTGATAAAGGGCCCTGCAGAGCAGCGCAGCCAAAGCTGTGGAATAGTGGGGCAGTAGCGCCACCTACAGCATTCCCACAGAATCTACGTCCAGTGGACTTTTTTTTGTTTTTTTGTTTTTTCTTTTCTTTCTTTTTTCTTTTTTTCTCTCTTTTTCTTTTCTTTTCTCTTTTTTTTTCTTCTCTTTTTAAAGTCTTAAAGAGCCCAGCTGACATACGTGGCAACTATCAGTGACCAATTATATAACCATGAAAAGACAGAGGAATATGGTTCAGACCAAAATCAACCAGACAACCCCAGAGAGGGAGTCTGAAGGGATGGAAATGCACAGCCTTCCTGAAAAGGAATTCAGAATAAAAGTCATAACCATGCTGATGGACCTACAGAGAAATGTGCAAGAGCTGAGGGAGGAAGTGAGGGAACTGAGGAAAGACAATACAGAAATCAGACAAGCGATCGACGGGCTTAACAGCAGAATGGATGAGATGCAAGAGACTGTTAATGGAATAGAAAACAGAGAACAGGAGTACAGAGCAGCTGAGACAGAGAGAGATAAAAGGATTTCTAGGAATGAAAGAATATTAAGAGAACTGTGTGACCAATCCAAACGGAACAATATTCGCATTATAGGAGTACCAGAGGAAGAAGAGAGAGAAAAAGGGATAGAAAGTGTCTTTGAAGAAATAATTGCTGAAAACTTTCCCTCGCTGGGGAAGGAAGTAGTCTCGCAGTCCACCGAAGCTCATAGATCTCCCAACACAAGGGACCCAAGGAAGACAACACCAAGACACATAATAATTAAGATGGCAAAGATCAAAGATAAAGACAGGGTATTAAAGGCAGCTAGAGAGAGAAAAAAGATCACCTACAAAGGAAAACCCATCAGACTATCATCAGACTTCTCAACAGAAACCTTACAGGCCAGAAGAGAATGGCATGATATATTTAACGTTATGAAACAGAAGGGCCTCGAACCAAGAATATTGTATCCAGCACGATTATCATTTAAATATGATGGAGGGATTAAACAATTTCCAGACAAACGAAAGTTGAGAGTTTGCCTCTCATAAACCACCACTACAGGATATCTTAAATGGACTGCTCTAGATGGAAGCACACCTAAGGCTAAAAAGATGTCACCAGAGAAAATAAAATCATAGCGAAGAAAGCAGACCATCCAAATACTAACTAAAGGCAAAGAATAAAACACCTATTATAGAAAGAATGGAGGAGGAGGATTAAGAAGGGAGAGAAATAAAGAAACATCAGACTGTGTTTACAATAACGTAACAAGAAAGTTAAGTTAGATTGTTAGATAGTAAAGAAGCAATCCTTGAACCCTTGGTAACCACGAATCTAAAGCCAGCAATGGCAATAAGTACATATCTATCAATAATCACCCTAAATGTAAATGGACTGAATGCACCAATCAAAAGACACAGAGTAACAGAATGGATAAAAAAGCAAGACCCATCTATATGCTGCCTACAAGAAACTCACCTCAAATCCAAAGATATACACAGACTAAAAGTGAAGGGATGGAAAAAGATATTTCATGCAAACAACAAAGAGAAAAAAGCAGGTGTTGCAGTACTTGTATCAGACAAAATAGACTTCAAAACGAAGAAAGTAGCAAAGATAAAGAAGGACATTACATAATGATAAAGGGGTCAGTCCACCAAGAAGATATAACCATTATAAATACATATGCACCCAACACAGGAGTGCCAGCATATGCGAGACAAATACTAACAGAATTAAAGGAGGAAATAGACAGCAATGCATTCATCTTAGGAGACTTCAACACACCACTCACTCCAGAGGACAGATCAACCAGACAGAAAATAAGTAAAGACACAGAGGCACTGAACAACACACTAGAACAGATGGACCTAACAGACATCTACAGAACTCTACACCCAAAAGCAACAGGATACACATTCTTCTCAAGTGCACATGGAACATTTTCCAGAATAGACCACATACTAGGCCACAAAAAGAACCTCAGTAAATTCAAAAATATTGAAATTCTACCAACCAACTTCTCAGATCACAAAGGTATAAAACTAGAAATAAATTTTAGAAAGAAATCAAAAAGGCTCACAAATACATGGAGACTTAACAACACTCTCCTAATTAATCAGTGGGTTAACGACCAAATCAAAACAGAAATCAAAGAATATATGGAGACTAATGACAACAATAACACAAAGCCACAACTTCTGTGGGACGCAGCAAAGGCAGTTCTAAGAGGAAAGTATATTGCAATCCAGGCCTACTTAAAGAAGGAAGAACATTCCCAAATGAATAGTCCAAAGACACAATTACTGAAATTGGAAAAAGAAGAACAAATGAGGCCCAAAGTCACCAGAAGGAGGGACATAATAAAGATTAGAGAATAAATAAATAAAATTGAGAAGAATAAAACAATAGAAAAAAATCATTGAAACCAAGAGCTGGTTCTTTGAAAAAATAAACAAAATAGATAAACCCCTAGCCAGACTCATTAAGAGAAAAAGAGAATCTACACACATAAACACAATCAGAAATGAGAAAGGAAAAATCACGACGGACCCCACAGAAATACAAAGAATCATAAGAGAATATTATGAGAATCTATATGCTAACAAGCTGGAAAACATAGAAGAAATGGACAACTTCTTAGAAAAATACAACTTCCCAAGACTGACCAAGCAAGAAACAGAAAAACTAAACAGACCAATCACCAGTGACGAAATCGAATTGGTAATCAAAAAACTACCCAGGAACAAAACCCCTGGGCTTGATGGATTCACCTCTGAATTCTACCAGACATATAGAGAAGAAATAACACCCATTCTCCTTAAAGTTTTCCAAAAAATAGAAGAGGAGGGAATACTTCCAAACTCATTCTATGAAGCCAGCATCACTCTAATACCAAAACCGGGCAAAGACCTCACCAAAAAAAGAAAATTACAGACCAATATCCCTGATGAACGTAGATGCAAAAATACTCAACAAAATATTAGCAAATCGAATTCAAAAATACATCAAGAGGATCATACACCATGATCAAGTGCGATTCATCCCAGGGATGCAAGGATGGTACAACATTCGAAAATCCATCAACATCATCACCACATCAACAAAAAGAAGAACAAAAACCACATGATCATCTCCATAGATGCTGAAAAAGCATTTGACAAAATTCAGCATCCATTCCTGATTAAAACTCTCAACAAAATGGGTATAGAGGGCAAGTACCTCAACATCATAAAGGCTATATATGACAAACCCACAGCTAACATCATACTTAATGGCGAGACGCTGAAAGCTTTTCATCTAAGATCGGGAACAAGACAGGGATGCCCACTCTCTCCACTGTTATTCAACATAGTACTGGAGGTCCTAGCCACAGCAATCAGACAAAACAAAGACATACAAGGCATCCAGATTGGTAAAGAAGAAGTCAAATTGTCACTATTTGCAGATGACATGATACTGTACATAAAAAACCCTAAAGATTCCATTCCAAAACTACTAGAACTAATATCTGAATTCAGCAAAGTTGCAGGATACAAAATTAACACACAGAAATCTGTTGCTTTCCTATACACTAATGATGAACTAACAGAAAGAGAAATCAGAAAAACAATTCCATTCACAATTGCATCAAAAAGAATAAAATACCTAGGAATAAACCTAACGAAGGAAGTGAAAGACCTGTACTCTGAAAACTACAAGACACTCCTAAGAGAAATTAAAGAGGACACTAACAAATGGAAATGCATCCCATGCTCTTGGCTAGGAAGAATAAATATTGTCAAAATGGCTATACTACCTAAAGCAATCTACAGATTCAATGCAATCCCTATCAAACTACCAACAGCTTTCTTCAATGAACTGGAACAAATAATTCTAAAATTCATATGGAACCACAAAAGACCCCGAATAGCCAAAGCAATCCTGAGAAGGAGGAATAAAACAGGGGGAATTACACTCCCTGACTTCAAGCTCTACTACAAAGCCACAGTAATCAAGACAATTTGGTATTGGCACAAAAACAGACCCACAGACCAGTGGAACAGAATAGAAAATCCAAACATTAACCCAAACATATACAGTCAATTAATATTTGATAAAAGTGCCTTGGATATACAATGGGGAGATGACAGCCTCTTCAGCAGCTGGTGTTGGAAAAACTGGACAGCTACATGTAAGAGAATGAAACTGGACTACTGTCTAGCCCCATACACAAAGGTAAACTCAAGGTGGATCAAAGACCTGAATGTAAGTCATGAAACCATAAAACTCTTAGAAAAAAACATAGGCAAAAATCTCTTGGACATAAACATGAGCAACTTCTTCATGAACATATCTCCCCGGGCAAGGGAAACAAAAGCAAAAATGAACAAGTGGGACTATATCAAGCTGAAAAGCTTCTGTACAGCAAAGGACACCATCAGTAGAACAAAAAGACATCCTACAGTATGGGAGAATATATTCATAAAAAACGTATCTGATAAAGGGTTGACATCCAAAATATATAAAGAACTCATGCACCTTAACAAACAGAAAGCAAATAATCCAATTAAGAAATGGGCAGAGGACATGAATACACACTTCTCCAAAGAAGAAATTCAGATGGCCAACAGGCACATGAAAAGATGCTCCACATCGCTAATCATCAGAGAAATGCAGATTAAAACCACAATGAGATATCACCTCACACCAGTGAGGATGGCCAACATCCAAAACACAAACAACAACAAATGTTGGCGAGGATGTGGAGAAAAGGGAACCCTCCTACACTGCTGGTGGGACTGCAAATTAGTTCAACCATTGTGGAAAGCAGTATGGAGGTTCCTCAAAAAACTCAAAATAGAAATACCATTTGACCCAGGAATTCCACTCCTAGGAATTTACCCTAAGAATGCAGCAGCCCAATTTGAAAAAGACAGATGCACCCCTATGTTTATTGCAGCACTATTTACAATAGCCAAGAAATGGAAGCAACCTAAGTGTCCATCAGTAGATGAATGGATAAAGAAGATGTGGTACATATACACAATGGAATATTATTCAGCCATAAGAAGAAAACAAATCCTACCATTTGCAACAACATGGATGGAGCTAGAGGGTATTATGCTCAGTGAAATAAGCCAAGCCGAAAAAGACAAGTATCAAATGATTTCACTCATATGTGGAGTATAAGAACAAAGAAAAAATACTGAAGGAACAAAACAGCAGCAGACTCACAGAACCCAAGAACGGACTAATAGTTACCAAAGGGAAAGGGACTGGGGAAAATGGGCGGGAAGGAAGGGATAAGAGGGAAAAAGGGGCATTACGATTAGCAGATGTAATGTTGGGGGGGCACGGGGAGGGCAGTACAACTCAGAGAAGACAAGTAGTGATTCTATAGCATCTCACTACGCTGATGGACAGTGACTGTAATGGGGTTGGTGGGGGGGACCTGATGAAGGGGTAGTTTAATAATCGTAATATTGCACATGTAATTGTAAATTAATGATAATAAAAAGAAAGTTAAATCATAACAAAAAAGAAAGATAGAAACTGTATTACCAAGCATTATTCAGCAAACTTCTACAACAATGTTCGTAGAGGAGGATATCTTTTGCTTGTAATCCAGGTCCAGACAACACACTGATTAAAAGAATACTAATGCGTACTTAATTCTTTTTGTCTGTGGTATACCACTTCTTTTCATATTTGATCTTTCCTCTATTAGCACCAAGCTCTGGCTCTAAAGAATCATGGAGATTCTCAGGTAATACATATCCATGTTAGAAAATAATCTAAGTAATTTGCCAATGCCTTCAGGAAGGGTTTTCTATAGTCCCCTTTGCCATCATAATAGAAACATAAAGAATAAAAAAAGCAAGTGGTAAAACAGCAGAATGACTGCTACACTTAAATTTCCCAATTATCTAATAGGTCAACCCTGGGTTTATAGATATCAATTCAATTATTATGTCTAAATAACTCTAACACTGAAAAATAGAGGTTCCCTAAACAACTAAGTTATAATACCAAGAAATAGGGTAGTGCATCTATTTAATGGTAGTCCTCAAAAATCATCAGTACAAAGGAGCAAGAAAATAGAAAATCCCCTCCCTTGCCCCATTACTTATAATTCTATCAATAATCTTTAACTACCCCAAAACCAGTTTCAATAAATTTACCTTCATTTCCAGAAAATAATAATAATAATCTTTAACTACCAAGAAGTGATAACCTTTTTCTCAGAAGAAATTCTACTCCAACCATAATCATAAAGCTGGCCCTAAGCCTGGGACTTGCCCTTACATTTCTAACAGATTTAGTATTACCTTACAAGACTCAAGTAGAAATCTTAATTGCCTCTAAGACTAGGCAAAATAGGAGAGAAGTCTCAACTTAACAATAAAGAGTAAAAGCAGAAAGAGCAGGGGCACTACCTCTACCACCCTTTGTCTCCGACTTACTAAGTATACAATTGGACTTAGGACATTGTTTAAAATTGTAAAATTTAAATATTATTTTTTGGCAAATTATACAAAAATGTATAACATAAATTCAAATGACAAGGAAAAGAAAACTGGGTCACTGTTGAATCCCTTCTTCTCTGAAAGCTTCTGATTTCTAGAACCTTAGCACAGTATATTCAATCATGAACTAATGCTGAAATAGAACACATTTTCCTACCTTAAGTTTAAAATTAACCCTTTTTAAAATTTTTATTTTGTTCAGTGATTTAAACAAAAAAACCTCCAGCAATTGTGAGATTAACCCTGAAGAGTTGTGAGACCTACTCTACTAAAACGCTGAATGACTTTACACCAACAGTTTGGACAGTATCTTAGTCCCACTGTTCTTATTCATAAGTTATATACAAAAAGAGCCATATCATATATACCGAAGAAAAACTTAAGGAGAAATCTAAACTTAAGAAAATGGGGCAGGGAGCAGGCAGAGGATACACCAAAAAAGCTACAAGTAAACAGGAACACCATTTAACCCTTTGAAATCCTCATCTTCAGTCATCAGTCATATTTCAGAAAGATTCTGTTTTGAGAAAAATTTTTTTTCATCAAAGAATTTATTTTAAAAGGGAGCTCTCCCACTGCGTATGTCTTTAAGAATAATATATGCTACTTTGGATAGGATGGGCGCAGGAAGAACTTTAGCTAACATATTAGAAAGCACATAAAGAGGAATCCAAAAGCCAATGGGGGAAAAAAAGGAACCTTAAAATTACAACCTAAATCCATGGGAAATCAATTTAACTGATGCAATGTAACATCTATTTCTTAAATAACTGGGAGGGTGGGGCAGATTACTGGTATTTACTTACCATAGGGAAGCCACCTTTATTGATTTTTAAGCTGTATCTTATTATTACTCTAAAAACCAAATGTGTAATGACTTAATTTCTGAACACACTTCCAATTGGTACTTAAATGCTGATATTTTTAGATATTTTACTTTTCTCTTCAATCAATGCCAAGTTTAAAAAACCTGAAAAGTCTCATTGTTTTTGCCCATACAATTTCTTACCAAAAATGGCAACATCTTTTGCCACGTTCAATCATTTTTCTCAGAACAGACCGTGATATCTTACTTCACCTTCAAAGTTTGAAACTTGGATATTTAAGTACTTTCTGGAATAAATGAGATTGGCTAATACCTTTTACTTGGTCACTGTTCTTTAAAATAATGTATAGTTTAAATGAAAGATGACTGTTTTCCATCTCTAGGCAAACAAATTTAAGTTGCACAATTTTCTAACAATATGAGTTTACACACTAGAAATAAATGTTGAGGAAGGTCTCAAAGACAAATATAACTGCTATGGAGTACTTAAGTGGAATTTTGCCTGAACAGAGAAAGAACTATATGATATATTAAAAGTTCTACCAAGCTTTGTTATTTTAAGCAGATCACCACTAATCTGGTAATGTATATTAAAGACTGATCATTAAATTCCCTTTAATGTATACCTGCTTTTAATGAGATTTTTAAAATTCTGAAATCAACACAAGTATTTAAGATAAAGTAGAATTACTATAATGAAGTGGTTAGGAGCATAACCTTTGGAGTCAGACCTAGGTTTGACATTTTCTGTTAGCTATATGAGCCTAACCAAGTCACCTAGCTTTCCAAAGGTTCTGATTCTTTACCTATCATACAAGGAAAACAACAGAACTCATAGAATTGTTAGACAGATTAAATGACATAATGTATGTAAAGCATAGCAGTAATAGCATTACCTATATAATTTTTTAGTACATGTCAGGCATGATTATTATTATAACTATGCATTTATGCAATAATGCAGTATGGTTACCTCCTGAAACTTTTAATGTTATTACTTCGAAATTAACTTCTGATGATTTTTAAAATGTAAGTAATGTCAACTTTAAAACACTGGCTTTTTGTCATTTAAAAAATATTTCTTCATCAAAATGTTTAAATTTTCTTTTCAAAGGATTCATTTAGCCTGTTTTACATAACTAAATCCATATATTAAAACTGAAAAAAGCTTCCATATGTATATGTGTGAATGTATGTATACACATATATAAATGTACAATTTAATGTATTTTCAACATATAACTGCACAGAGGAACTCAACATTCTCAGAATTATTTATTTCATAACTACAAAAAAAAGGGTTATTTTCTTACATCTCTATTCTGCTATCATAAATGGCTTCCTGGAATATGAAGATACCATTAGGGAAGTTAACAAACAGTAAACTGTCTTGATAAATCTACCTAGCATAAATTTAATAATATGTTTGCATTAAAATAAAGATCCCTTCATAAACTTAATCTGAGTTTAAATACTTCAACTTTCTCAACTACATTCTTTAACTTAATACTCTGCCCTCTAACCCTCATGTTGTTTTAAGTCTGTAAGAATGAAGTAGTAAGAATCAATAATGCTATACTATGATATAGTTTAAGATAAAGTTATACTTAGTCTTTCATCCTTTTCTTTCATAATATAACTGAATCAAAATACGAGGCCAATTTTTAAAATAATTATAAATTTTATGAAAATGACTAAAAAGAACATATTGTTGAACAAATTTTATTCCATTTCAAAATTTTTATCTTTTTAAATTCTATTTTAACTATATTAGAAAAGCTCAAAATTTAAAAGAACTCTGTTCCCTTGTAAAGTAACAAAGTTTCTTTTGCTACTATAAAGTTTTAAACCATTCCCAAATTTATTTATACAAGCTAAAATT
>JAVSCE010015953.1:0-86884 GCA_032199065.1 Smutsia gigantea
CAGCACTATTCACTATTCTACCAAAAGGTAGAAACCAAACGTCCACCAATGCATGCATGGATAAACAAATTGTGCTGTATACATACAATGGAATATCATTTGGCAATAAAAGGAATGAATTACTGACACATGCTATAATGTGGATGAACTTCAAAACATTATGCTAAGTGAAAGAAGCTAGACATAAAAGGCAACATATTGTATAATCCCATTTATAAGAAATGTCCCGAGTAGGTTAAATCCATAAAAACAGAATGCAGACTGATGACTGCCAGCAACTGGGAGGAATGGGAGGAATGAGAGGAATAAGGAGAAACAGGTAAGAGGTTTTACTACAGTATGATGGAAACGTTTTGGAACTAGATAGAGGTAGTGTTTGCACAACATTGTGAAGGTACTTAATGCCACTGAATTTCTCACTTTAAAATGATTAATATTTTTGTTATATGAATTCTACCATAATAAATAGAGGAGGAAGAGGCACAAGACTAATGGTTAGTATCTTTTTTAAAAAGTCTCTTACTTGGAAAAAAATAAATAAATTATTGTAGTTTGACAGTTTACCCACAATCTGAACTTGTCACCCAGCCCCCACCCAGATGTTCTGCCTAGTGGAAAGGGTATAAACCTTCAAACTAGATTTGAATCTCAGCTCTGTTACTTGGTGACCCTCAGTGAGTTATACCTCTCTGCATCATTGATTTCTCATCTACAAGGTGTACATTGGGCACCACTACACCATCTGATGAGAATTAAATATTTTACATGTTCAAGTTCTTACCATAGTGAAGTTACCCCATAAATATTGGCTTCTTCCCCAACATCCCAGAAATCCTATGCTTATTATGGAGCATTAGAGTATATTAATTGTTACATGAGTCAGGGTCCAACCAGGAAAACAGAATCCACTCAGACTGAGTGACTTTGAAGAGAGGGGACTGACTATAGGGAATTGGTCATGCAAGTGATGGAAAAGGCCAAGAAGAAACCAAAGGTCAGTGAGGCAGCCCAGAGCTTAGTAACAGCAAGAAACCACTCCCACCAAGGCCAGAGGTAAGAAATGTTACAGTACCCAGATTTGGAACACCTTACCAATAAAGCGTTTTCCCCTTTGATTACTTAGACCAGGGCCAGGATTAGGGTGAGGCAAAGTGAAGGAAGGGCCAAGAATGCAAAATTTAAGGAAGCACACTCAGGATGGTGCACATGCACAGCCCTCAAGGAGTGCCTCCCTAAGTTTTGTCCCATAGGTGCTTAATTCATCTCTCTCCAGTCACAGCCCTGGCTTTGACTATCTCTTCTACAGGCAGAACTCCTTAAACTCCATTAAAATAATGCCTACTATTGGCCAGACACTGTTTTATATGATTTAGAGTTATTAACTCATGTCCTCTCAGCAAATTTATGAGGTAGATAATATCATTATCCTCATTTACAGGTGAGGAAACTGAGGCACAGAGAAGTTAAATAAATTGCCCAAGATCTTGCAGCTGGTGAGTGAGTAGGCTGGGATACAAATTTAGGTCTAGACACTGTGCTTCTCCTAATCACTATACTATTTTGTCTCTGCCATGTATTTTCTGCCATTATCTCAAATTCAATACATATAAAACAAAATTTCTCATCTTTCCACACAAGTTGATGCACACTCATTATTTCTTATTTCCATCACAGTTTCCACTTCTTTCACAGTTATCCACTATCTCAGGGAGATCTTCAACCTGTGTCTCCTATTCATTTCTCTCCAACTAATTTATACATTCAGTGATATTTATTGGGTGTCCACTCATCAATGCAGGGTGACAGCTGTGAACAGGACAGGATAGCTTGTACAGATCACAGTCTTTGGGGGAGGCAGACAGTGGAAGACTTCTCTGAAGGGGAGACATATGAGTAGATAAGTCTGCATGATGAGACACTAGTCATGAAAAATCTAGGAGGAAGAGTTTTCCAGGCAGAGTGAAAATCAGGCACAAAGTCTCTGAGGTGAGAATGAGGTTGGCATGTTTGAGTAAAGTAAAATAAATTTGGATTAGAGAAAGAATGTATATGGATAAAGCCAAACAGGTAGAAAGGGGCCAGATGGTGTGGGCCAGGCTAAAGGGTTTCAATTTTATTCTGGCTGTGATGGGATGCTATTGGAAGGTTCTCAGTAGGGCACCGTGTGAAGAACAGACTACATAGCACAGTATAGATAACACTGGTGATGCCCCTCCCCTGAGATTCCTTTTACCAGGCTAGTGCACCAAAATTCCAGCTGCTGTGAGTCCTGGCCACTAACACCTCACAACTGCACCCTTCTCCTGTGAACTGCCCTTGGCTGAAAGGAACTAACCACCTAGTCACAAAATGCCTGTAAGGTGTTGATCTCTTCCCCCCCCTACCTTGGAGTACAGCCCATACCCAAGGACTGACTGACAAGGGGACACAATGGCCAATCCCTACTACCAGGAGGGGCAACTCTGTGGTGTGCTTCCCACTCCAGACTGGGGCTAGACTTCAGCTGAAGTCTGGGCCAAGTTTCTTCCTCCATTCTATGCTGCTTCCCTTCCTCCTTTATAGGTTTCACCTGACAGTACTCCCTCACTAAGTCTCTTGCATAAAAATCCCCATCTTGGGTCTGCTTCTAGGGACCCTGAGATAGAATCAAAGAAGGGAAACCTAGCTCTCAACTATTCTTTCTTCACAGTAACTCTTTAACAGCATCATTCCTTTCCATTCCCAGCCAGACTCACTTGCCCACTTCTCTTTCAGCTTCCCACTATCTGCATGGCCTCCTGATTGCATCTGGTCCTCCTCCATTATATTTGACATTCTATACTCCAATTATAGATGAATTTTTCTAAAACAGCAATTTTTATCATTGCCTGAAGAGAAAGTTCTTGGAGCTATCTTTTGAAATGTTCCGCTAGTCAGTCTGCCAGTCTGTCAAACAGTCAACAAATACTTATTAAGCCCATCATTGTGCCAGATCCAGTGCAAAGAATATAAAAAAGATGTAGTCCCTCCCCTTAAACTTCTGTCTAACAGAGGAGTTTACTGACAATCTGGCACTATCCAAACCTCCTGGTTTTCTCTTACCCAGTTTAAGGCACTATTCTACCTAACCCAAATTGCTAATTAACCCTTGAGTTTACCAAGTTCATTTTTAAGCCTATCCTTCACCTGTTCAGACTTGTCTTTCTCAATATCCAGTTTAAGATGTTCTTTAAATGCACCAGCCCATGGTGATCTTACAGCATTTGCAGCCTGTAACCCACCCATATATTCATTCATATGTTAATAATGTTTGAGAAACTACCACATACCAGGCACAGTACCACACATGATAATGTAAGAGCATAAACCATCTGAAATTATGTAAATGTTTTATAAGTTTATATCCTATATCTGCTTCTATACTTAAACCCTTAGAAAGTAGAAATCAAGTCTGTATTTCTTATTACTTTGCTCCAGGATATATACAAGTTCATTGGATGTGGCATAGTAATTATATGTTAACTCTGTGCATTTAAAAGTTCAATTGACAGAAACTTAATATTGTGTCACTTTTCATAACGTAAGAATTATACAGAATAAACTGTATTGTCTGAGTGTATGTACCACCATCTTTATTCCCTACCTCTCTCCAGTATGAACTTACTATTGATTTGCCATTTTGTCCTCACTGAAGATAACAATGGCAGAGAATTTCTTCAGGAAAACAAGAAAACTTGCCAAGGAGAACTGCTTGGCATATGAAGATCTAGAAGGAGTGGTACACTTGAATGAACTCAAAGGATCTTTAAGATAAGTGCTTATATATTTCTCCAGACTCATAAGGAGGCCATCTCTCATAGGAAGCCTTTTCCAGCTTGCACACCCTCCTTTCTGCTCTTTGTGAAAATGTCTACCACTGAACTTACCCCCACTGTACTATCATTGTGTGCTTATGTGGCTAAACACACAATGCTTACCTGGTTCATGGAGTAGGTGCTCAGTAAGTGCTGGATGAATTAATGAATAAAGCTACCTTTCATACCAATAAAACTTATTCCAATAAAAGGAATACATTCATAATTCCATTACTTGAGAACATTTAAGTACACTTTACTCACTTTAAAAATAGTCTAAAAAAATCACATTTCTGAAGTTCCAAATAGACTTTCTAAAAGAACTCTAGATGGATCTAGGAAAACCACCAATAAATTTGAAAATATCATATATGACATAAATTATACATAGTCTTTTTTTTTAAAAAGGTACTCCTACTTTCCAGATCTGTGTTAATATTGATAGTAAATATTGATAAATGGAAAGATTATGGGAAGTATATAAAACATTTTATATGAATTACAATTTTTAAACCAACCTGTAAAGCAGCCTAATAACCTAATACCAGTGATGACGAAAATGTATTACTAATATACTAGATAGGTAGCATAGCCTACTAGTTAAGAGCATGGGCTCTGAAGTCAACTTCATGTATGTGAATCCTAACTTTGCCTCTTATTAACTCTGTAACCTTGGAAAAATCAGTCAATCTCATTTGCCTTAGTTTTATTATCTGAGAAATGAGTAATAGCAATAGAAGTAGTAATTCCCTTATCTGTTGCATGGATGAAAAGAATTCCTACAGATAAAACACTATGTATAAATGCAAAACACAGTAAATGGTGGTGGTATTATTATCCTCATGATTTTTAGCTTCACAACCTTAGAAAGTAGGGAATATCATCTCCATTTTATAGATGAGGAAAATCTACATGGATCACAGATCAGACCTAGCCTGAATGATTCCAGAGCCTTCTTTCTTAACTAAAACACTGTACATTATTCAACTGCCTAAAAAGTAACAAAAGATACCCCTACTTTAAAATGACTAGATTCCCGTGCTTCTTACTTTTCCACATTCCACCAAAGTCCCACCTTAATATCTAAAAAGCAGCTGCCCTCAGAGCTTATATTTTGGCCAAAATGTCCTTATGAAAAATACTGTGACCTTGTTTACAAATCTTTGTATCTGTTGCCAATCAGAACAGTCTGATGCAGTCAAAAAGGTGTTTCTCAACTTCAGCAACTACTGACATTTCTTTGTTCTCTGTTGTGGGGGCTGTCCTGTGTGCTGTGAAATACTTAGCAGCAACTCTGGCCCTTTTAGATGCCAGTAGCACCTTGCCAGCTGGGACAATGAAAAATGTCTCCAGACATTGCCAAATGCTCTCCAGGGGTCAAAATTACCCCCGTTGAGAATGACTGCACTAAAAGAGTTTGAGATAATCCCCTTCTACAGATGTGCAGGAACTGTGAATAAGGTATAGGCACACATTGTGATGTTTTCGGACTCCAAACTTTGATCATGCCTTTTTCCTTCTCTCCTTGCTTGCTACATCACCCTTCCTTCTCAACTCAGTGCCACCTCCTCCAGAACGCTTTCTTTGGTCTCCCTCTTCAAGCTTCATACCCTCATCTTTATGCCCCTCATTTTACTAGACATCTCTATTTTTGTATCTGTGTCCCTGCTAGGCTTTGAGTATTTCAAGACCATGGAATATGTTTTCATTTGTGTGCATTCAGTATCTGGCACATTTGTAAACAAGTGTGCTTGCTGGATGTTTAACAGATTAATAAGTTGACCATTCATTTTCAATGTAAGTGTGCATTCCCTGCTGCATAGCCAGCACCTGAAATAGAATCTGCCACATAGTAAGTGCTCAACAAAAATTTGAAGAATATTTGTCAAACATGTAAGATCAGAGCATGACTATTATTTTATTAGGTAGGGATTAGGTAATATTTTCATTAAGTAGATGAAAACATTTTGCTTGACAATTTACTCTGTATTTTGGAAAAAGATTACATTTTTACCATATATGAGAAACCCACAACTAACATCATACTTAACAGTGAGAAGCTGAAAGCTTTTCATCTAAGATTGGGAACAAGACAGGGATGCCCACTCTCTCCACTGTTATTCTACATAGCACTGGAGGTCCTAGCCATGACAATCAGACAAAACAAAGAAATACAAGGCATCCAGATTGGTAAAGAGGAAGTCAAATTGTCACTATTTGCAGATGACATGATATTGTACATAAAAAACCCTAAAGACTCCACTCCAAAACTACTAGAACTAATATCTGAATTCAGCAAAGTTGCAGGATACAAAATTAACACACAGAAATCCGTTGCTTTCCTATACACTAAAGATGAACTAACAGAAAGAGAAATCAGAAAAACAATTCCATTCACAACTGCATCAAAAAGAATAAAATACCTAGGAATAAGCCTAATGAAGGAAGTGAAAGACCTGTACTCTGAACACTACAAGACACTCCTAAGAGAAATTAAAGAGGACACTAACAAATGGAATTCATCCCATGCTCTTGGCTAGGTAGAATAAATATTGTCAAAATGGCTATATTACCTAAAGCAATCTACAGATTCAATGCAATCCCTATCAAAATACCACCAGCTTTCTTCAATGAACTGGAACAAATAAACTCATATGGAACCACAAAAGACCCCGAATAGCCAAATCAATCCTGAGAAGGAGGAATAAAACAGGGGGAATTACACTCCCTGACTTCAAGCTCTACTACAAAGCTACAGTAATCAAGAAAATTTGGTATTGGCACAAAAACAGACCCACAGAGCAGTGGAACAGAATAGAAAATCCAAACATTAACTTAAACATATACAGTCAATTAATATTTGATAAAGGAGCCTTGGAGATGACAATGGGGAGATGACAGCCTCTTCAGCAGCTGGTGTTGAAAAAACTGGACAGCTACATGTAAGAGAATGAAACTGGACTACTGTCTAACCCCATACCCAAAAGTAAACTCAAAATGGATCAAAGACCTGAATGTAAGTCATGAAACCATAAAACTCTTAGGAAAAAACATAGGCAAAAATCTCTTGGACATAAACATGAGCAACTTCTTCATGAACATATCTCCCCGGGCAAGGAAACAAAAGCAAAAATGAACAAGTGGGACTATATCAAGCTGCAAAGCTTCTGTACAGCAAAGGACACCATCAGTAGAACAAAAAGACATCCTACAGTATGGGACAATATATTCATAAAAAATGTATCTGATAAAGGGTTGACATCCAAAATATATAAAGAACTCATGCACCTTAACAAACAGAAAGCAAATAATCCAATTAAGAAATGGGCAGAGGACATGAATAGACACTTCTCCAAAGAAGAAATTCAGATGGCCAACAGGCACATGAAAAGATGCTCCACATCGTAATCATCAGAGAAATGCAGATTAAAACCACAATGAGATATCACCTCACACCAGTGAGGATGGCCAACATCCAAAACACAAGCAACAACAAATGTTGGTGAGGATGTGGAGAAAGGGAACCCTCCTACACTGCTGGTGGGACTGCAAATTAGTTCAACCATTATGGAAAGCAGTATGGAGGTTCCTCAAAAAACTCAAAATAGAAATACCATTTGACCCAGGAATCCCACTTCTGGGAATTTACCCTAAGAATGCAGCAGCCCAATTTGATAGACAGATGCACCCCTATGTTTATTGCAGCACTATTTACAATAGCCAAGAAATGGAAGCAACCTAAGTGTCCATCAGTAGATGAATGGATAAAGAAGATGTAGTACATATACACAATAGAATATTATTCAGCCATAAGAAGAAAACAAATCCTACTATTTGCAACAACATGGATGGAGCTAGAGGGTATTATGCTCAATGAAATAAGCCAAGCCGAAAAAGACAATATCAAATGATTTCACTCATATGTGGAGTATAAGAACAAAGAAAAAAACTGAAGGAACAAAACAGCAGGAGACTCACAGAACCCAAGAATGGACTAATAGTTACCAAAGGGAAAGGGACTGGGGAAGATGGGTGGGAAGGGAGGGATAAGGGGGAAAAAGGGGCATTACGATTAGGAGATGTAATGTTGGGGGGGGCACAGGGAGGGCTGTACAACTCAGAGAAGTAGTGATTCTATAGCATCTCACTATGCTGATGGACAGTAACTGTAATGGGGTTGGTGGGGGGGGACCTGATGAAGGGGGTAGTTTAATAACCATAATATTGCACATGTAATTGTAGATTAATGATACCAAAATAAATTTTTTTTAAATGCCAAGAAATTTCTGTGTAAAAAATGATGGGATACTTGCTGAAAAAGACATTAAAATGTGCTCTAAGCCACAAAAAAATTTACATTTTTATAATCATGATTAATTAGCTTTTTCATTATTATGCCGTTTCTTGAATTTACTCAGAAACCAGAATATATAACATGACAGCAGCTTAGAGCAGGAAGAAGGAAAAAAATCATAGGCTTAAGCATTATACTATGCAGTGGCTTTAGGATGATAAAACCTTGGGATTAAAAGAAACTTCAGAAATTATTAACTCCAACAACTCATTTATTCAACATGAACTGAGTACCTATCGTACATTCCCTGTTAGACAGACACACTGCAAAGAGAGGGCTCCGAAGAGTGTGCAGTGTGTTTGGGAAGACAATAACGGAAAAAAACACCCAGTATGGCAGGTGTTTGGCCACAGTCATCCACTGGGTATTAGGGAGTATGGAGCTGGGGCACCAGCCACAGCTTGTGGTGGCCAAGAAAGGCTTCCCAGAGGAAGGGCATAAGGGGGGACTTGAAAGATACATGGGGTGGACAAAAGAGGGAGAACATAATATAGGTAGAAGAAATGATATAGGTAAAGACCCAAAGTCATACAGCAATATTATAGACTATTGGGCAGAGACTGAACACAAAGTAGCCAGTGATGGAGCAAGAAAGACAGGAAATAGCCAAATCAGGGCCTATGTACAATGTTCAGAAGATCCACACTTCCAAAAGCAGGCCTTCCATTTTTTGAACAAGTGAGACTATTAGAAAAATCTTACTTTAAGACAGAATCCATTTCCCTATCAAACAAAGCTATTGAAATGAGTGAAGAAAAGGTCAGTTCTAGAGCAGCATGTTTCAAAGTGTGCGCCATGGGCTTCCTATGTGAAAACCAGCTAGAGAACCAGGGAACTCTCATATTTAGCAACACAAGGTAATTCTTCCATACCTACAGCTCTAGGGATATAGCCTTCCTGTGAAGACATGGTAAGGGCTGATAGCTTAAGCATTACTATTTCCAGAGGTGAAATGAAAAACAGAATTTGATGCTTCCACACCAGCATGGAGAATCTGAGGATGCTCAGCAAAGACCTGACTAGGTTGTAGCCCTGGTGAGGAAGAGGATTAAGCAAGGCTAGGAGTGGGTAGAAACCAAATTGAGGGGACTGTCGAGTGTGTAGGGCAGAGGGCCTTGCTGAGTATTAAAACAAGAAATTTAGTGGTATTTGAGCACACTTTGAACTTCTCTGAAAACATACTACCCATAGCTAATAAATGCTTTCTATACCTCTGTCTTCTGTTAACTTTTTCATCTAAAAACCTTGGCATCCCTCCCAGGGCTGAAGTTATGTGGCACCTTTGTAAGAATTAGAAAATAGTCCCCCCACCATCCCTCACCCCATGGTGGAATTAGAAAAGGGAGAGTGTAGCTCCACAGTCCTTTAGTTATGCACAACAGTGAGCAGTGACCCTGAACATTCCCAAAGGGCACACCAACTACCCTTTCTTGCTTCCCAAATTTCCATAATAGTTCAGAGGCACCTACTGTATGCAAGGTACTATGAGAAACACAAAGGGAAGTGTTAAATGAAAAAGAGCTGTCACCACCACCACCAGAAGAAAAACAGATTAAAGGGAGGGAATGGGCAAGAAAGGGTGTTCCTGGGATCATGTGGAAAGGCTGAAAATCACCAGTCTGTAGGTTCCTGGGAGAATCATTCATCCTAGCACTTCACTTCATGACTGTTGTCTGGTCTCAGACAAACATTAGCATAACCATTAGCCTCTTTGCAATGTAATTATTCTCAGGCTGGCTTACTCTGGCCCTCTGCCAAATGGAACACTCACAAATCTGAATCTGGGGAGAGGGGGGGGATTTTTAATATACTCCTCCTAAATGTCCATTCACTGTTTGCAACCAAGCAGGCTGCTCTAGCGAGGTCTTTCTCCTCTCCTCCCACTGCCACCTCTGGAATATGGATGATTCACCATGGTGCCTATTTCATTTGGTCCTTCATTCATCCATTGAACAACATTTATTGGACCTTTATTAAGTGCCAGACCCTGTACCTGAAAATGCCCCTAAGTGAACTTGATCTAAAGGGTTTAACTGACATTTATTTTGCCAGTAATTATAAATCTGAAGATTACAAAAGAGGTCATTGAGAATGCAACAGGAGCTTATTCTTACTAGTGGGAGCTACTCCAGAGAGGAGGACCAAAGACAATGTCCATCTATGCATGCATCTCAACAGCAGAAGCTGTGGAGCTCCCCTTTGGAGAGTTCTTGAATCTCCACCACGACAGTATTCTCAGCAAAGTCTCTGTCCCTACACATCCAACTGCCAAAGAAGTATTACTAGTCCTACCTTATTACCTCATCCTCTCCTTTGCATTTGCTAGCCATACCTAGTGGATTCCAAAGCAGTCCTGACCAGACCTGTCCCTGTCTTCCTTTCCTCAGGCACTGCTCTCTAGAAAGTTAGCCCACTGGATGAGGCTGGGGGAGAGAGATACATTCTAGTGAAGTTTAAAGGGTTAGAAAATACCTTGGAAAACAGTTCTCCAAAGGACCATATTCTAGCTGCTCAGGAAATGCCAAGCCCCCTTGACTGTTCATATGCTTATGCTCCTACATCACACAGAGAACATTATGCCTCAAACCATAGGTTATATTTTATTTTGAAGAATTCACATCCTATTTTATTTTCATGGTTTTGTTTATAACTAAATCATGAAAAAGATAAAGCAAGCACATTATAGCCAGCTTCTGTGTCAGGTCTATGTATAATATCATTATATTTCCTCAATCTAACAAAAAAGTCAATTGCCAGTTATAAAATTAAATACATCTGGGTGCTCCCCACATTGTAATTTTCCATTTTGCATATGCCAGGCAAAAGGAACACTGCCTTCTTCTGTCACCAGAATAAAAGCAGCAAACTTGCAACTTCAAATCCTTGAGCTTATTAAGAATCTTCTTATTTTAAAAAATCCATTCTCTTGCAGTTGGGCAATTAACTTGAAAACACATTAATGTTCTGTCAAGTAGGTATAGATAGTGACATTAAATATGAACAAGCACATCATTTCATGGGTGCAAGATGAGTTTATAAAATCTAAATGCTATGACAGTAAGAAAACATACTGCTGTATTCAATTATGTCATCTGTTCAAAATACAATTGCTTCCATGTTTGGTAAATAGAATAATCCAGGTCACATTCCTGCATTCAACTGAGTTTCTAGTCACTCCCCTTTCTCTAAATACTTGCGTTGTTTCTGCATGTTCTTAGTGTCATCATTTATTGCTATAGGCATGATAGTTAAATTTAACTAATAATGACAGTGGTTGTCATTAGATTTTAACTCAGTAACACTAGTCTGACATATCGTTTGAAGTATGTCTTAAACTTAAATTTGATTAAAATTACAAACATCCCATCTATTGTGCCAATCAAAATGTTGTCACCCTTTCCCTGAACTTTTCTGTGAACTTTCTGGAAGTAAGTTATGGCAGCTTAAAATTAAGACTAGCCTTGGGTCATAAACATATTTTAAAATATGACTCTTGTGACAGTGCTGCACAAGCCCACTTTGGACTCCTTTTATAAAAGGACATGATTTTGACTGACACCCCCCCAAAATTCTTAAGGCAAGAAGCACAATATAGTGAGAGTTTAAAGGCTCTAAACTCAGATTCCCATATCTTGCTGTATACACAGCACTAAGCAGTGATTTTCATTTGGTTGTTTGTATTTTAAGATATTGGACCTAGCAAATAACTTTGGTAATAAAATCAAATGCTGTGACAAGTATGAAAAGCTGGTGGAAATATGCCTAACAAAAGATGGAGAAAAAGAGGGAAAATACATAAACAACAGGTGGAAATATAATCTTTTAGACACCTACTATACATGGCAGGTTTTTACAGACATCATATTATTTACCCCTCATAACACTGTAAGGTATATACTATTGGGCTCATTTATGGATGAGGAAAACTGAGGCTTAGAGAGGTGAAGTAACTTGCCCAGCTTCACACTGTAGTTTGCTTCCCTGGCAGTGATAAGGTAGAGACAAATGTTTTTGTTGCTGTTTTTTTGAATCCAGCCAGCTATTCCAAGAAGGTAGGAGTGGATGCAAAGTTCTGATTAACAGCCTGGGGATGTTAATAGCACTCAGAATCTTAGTTAAATTTGTGAAATGTTATTCTCAGTGTGCCATTTAGACTAGGGATTTATAGACACTTAATTTTCAAATAATTTATATTTTTTACAAAAACAAGACAATATCCAATGATAATATTATTTCCTCAATTTTCCAGATAAGGACGTGATGTACAGATCAATCTGCCCAAGGTCACATAACTGGAAACAGAGTCTTGCAAGATGATCTGACTGCAAGTCTCGTGTTCTTTCCACTAAATAATAATGCATTCTCGTGTCTCTTCTAGCAGATGTCTGAAAGCTCCAAAAATGAATGGTTTGAAAGGCAAAACCTTGATAGTGTATCTATAAAAATATGAGGGAATTCTCAGGTGAAGTAACAAGCATGCAACTGCCTAAACGATTTGATTTAAAGTTTACTGCAAATGCCTGTTTCATTTTTTTAAATTCCTTCCTTTTGTATCCACGACATTATTTGTTCTTATGATGCCACTATTTGTATTTCCTTTATAACACCTACCACTGTCAATGAATACCTTATTTAGTTCTTCATACATTTATTGTCTACAGCTCCTTCTACCTCACTAGGACTTAAGCTCCATGAGACCTCTGTCTTGTTCACACCATATCCTTAAGTGTTGGAGCAAGGCCTGGCATAGTGTAGAGACTCAATAACTATTTTTAGAGGGAATGAGTAAATGAATGAATGGTCTCTCTTTCTTTGTCTCCTTAGTCAAGGAACCACATATTTTGTATTACCTACCACACACTCTCTCAGCTCCACTGAGGGAAATATTCCCTCTGTCTACTTTTACCCATGTTGAAAACAAATTGAGATGATAAAGATAATATTTATAACCCTTCTGAGTTAGTGTCCCAGTGAGAATCAAAATTTATCAAATTTCTTTGCAGCTATAACAGAAACACCTTATACAAACCCTTAATGTCAGATGTGATTCCATAAATAGAAATTTTCAGATTTCAAAAATGTTAATATATTGCATATATCCTAATGGAACATATATCATATATTATGTAATGTGCCCAGCAAGGTCTAGGGTAGCAGCATATAATCAAACATATTAATTACTTTTCAACAAAACAATCTATTAGTTTTACCAAATAAGGTTCTGTTACCAAATAAGTTATGAAAAATTGGTCTTCTGCAATTTTGGATTTTGTAATGCAAGTAACAGATTATGGACTTGTAACACTAACTCATGGGTTGTGAGAAGTAAATAAAATACCCTTAAAGCACATTGCTGAGTGCATGACATGCAGGAAGTTTTCAAATTATCAGTACAATTATAGGTTTTCAGACATCTTTATTTAACAAGAGTGGCCTCTGTGTATATATACAATTAAGCAATTCATGAATATGTCAAGAATTTAGATGTTTCTCAATAATTTGATATTTTAACAGTATAAGGGGATGGTGCCACATGCATGCTCTATATTTTCCTATTAGCTAATGACATTTGCTGGAAGAAATAGCTCTTGCAATGGTCTTTAGATCAATTCAGATAGTAAGGATATATACTAATTCACAGGTTTAAAACTTTGGAATAGGGGAATACATAAAATATATGTCTATAGTTTTACCCTCACAGAAACAGATGAAAGAATCATGTGATGTCTCAGAAGAAAATGAGGGTTTTTTTCTATACCTAATTTTTTTTACTGCTTTTGAATATATGCAGCTAAGTGGAAGATATGCTGGACTAACAAACAATCTCACCTAATACATATACTATTTAAACAATATGCTAACAGGGTTTTGGGGAAGCCCACCCTAACTCCTGCTATAGCTGCCCAAATTAAGCTGTAGTCACCCTCTAGGTGACCATCACAAAGTCCAGTATTAGCTTTAGCAGGACTAAAGCAGCCATTGTAGACAGCACTGTAGTTTTATCTTGAGGTCCAACAGCAAGAATAGCAAAGTGTGGTATAATGTGGCTAAGTGGGTTATATCTTGAAACTTGTGCTTTTAACTATTTAAAAAATTAACAATTGCTGGAGACATATAATGCATGAATCCAAGTTCATTAAACTACTGCATTTTTTGAAAAACAAACTATGACAGAACATTTCATTATTGACGCAGATATGAGAAAAAGTGTTATGGTGCTATTTAGAATGTGCCTTGTGTGTCATGGAATTGAAATATTTCCAAATCATCAATAATTAAAATGATGAGAATCCGTCATTTCACTGACATTTACTTCTACATGAAAAGATGGCCTATTTTAAATGTGCTCACACATATTCTTGTCAATCACAATCTGTCACAGCAAATTATTTCATTTTGTAGATCACATGACTGTTAGGAGAAAATCTCTAGGTTTAAATTTAGATCTTAGGTGTAGTATCAAGAACTCTTTTCATGGATATTTTTTTCTGTGATTGCATCTTCACAATACAGTATATAAAAGATGTAAAATCTTATTCATAATACTCAGTTTCACTTTTGGTTAACAAAACCCAGGACTGAAATGAATCACTGTAAATGCTAACTCTGAAAGAAAATTGTAGAATAGAATATAAAGGAAAGAATGGAAATACAAAACTAAAGCAATTTTAAAACAATCAGAACTCCATACAAAGGAACTTGGACCCAATTAATTAGGTCCAAACAGTTTTTTTCTCTCACCTTCTTTAAAGCATTTAAACCTTATGCTGGGTCTGCACTGCCTACAGGTCCTAGCAGTTATAAAGAAGCTGAACTCTTTAAAACCCAATGAATCTGATGCAAGAATTTTCACCGTGTCACCATTAAGCAGAAGGTTCAGGAATCTGTGGATAAAACCTAAACTGCATGCCCATGAATCTGAAATGTTTAAAATGCCTTTTCAAACAATTCATTAACTATAACTTCACCATTCTAGCAGATTCATTAATGAATTTCACAATCTTCAAATGCCAGAATTGTAAGACCTAATAAGACAGTGGATATTCTCAGCAGTCTATAAAAAAATTTCCATTTTTCCCATACACAATTAATCTTTCTGCTTAGGCATTCAACTTCAAAATGTAAGAGTGATTCTAATATTGTATTTCAACAGGGAATGCTTCATGTCAATCTTGACCTTAGCCTGACCTCTGTATGAAAGCTTTGTGTTTCGAGGTATGTGATGAATAGCTCTCTGACTTTATTAAATCCAGTGCCACGGGTTGTCAACAGTGATGCTTAAACGCGGTAGTGAAGTAGTTAAAAAGTCAGAGATATTCTGTAGGTCTCTTTCTACCTCAGTGAATCAGGAAACAGTTCAAGGCAATTTTCATTATCTACACTGCTTTTACAAAGAATAAGAAAACAATGAAATATGGAAATAAAATTGCCAAAATACACCTAGACCTACTTGACCTTCCTATGCCAGAAATAATTTCCTTTGGAGAACCCAACTGATTTGGATTGTTGAACAGTGTTCTCAGTTCTAAGGATTTATAACTTCTTTAACTCAAACTCCATAAAGACCAGAACTTCTATCCTTATGTGGATAGAAGTGACTATAAATAGATAGAAGTGACTATACACAGAATAGACATTTTATAAATATTTATTGCCTTAAACTTAGATTGTATTGAATTAAATTGAATTTTAAATCAGAAATGAAAGAATAATAATAAAAAAGAAATCAGACTGATTCCTGTTCTTCACCTGCCTCCAATCTGGCCTAGTACTTGGTGTGTAGTAGCCTCTCAGTGAAAGTTTCCTGAATGAATGAAAATCAATATATTAAAATAATGACCAGTTGCTGACTCTAATGCCTATTGGTTAGTTGTGTATAAAATATTCATGCTCGTTTAGAAAGCTTTAACAATAATGCCCAGTTCTGCTAGCTGTTTCCCCCTATTTACCTTTAGAATATTTGATTTTCCAACTTCTCAGAATGCCTCCTTAGTCTAAATTTATCTATCACTTTGAAAGCTATTCATACATGTTTATTTTTATGGTACATTCATGACAATAAGTTGACAAATTATTGATTATCTATAAAACAAATGCAAGAAAGGTCATTTTAATCTGATTTGAAAAAATGTATGTGAATATGTGGGTGATATACATATATATGAATTATTTAATTCAAATTAAAGATTACCATATATGTATGTGTGTATATATATATATATATATATATATGTATGTATATATATATGTATATGTATATATAGGTAAGGTTTATGTATATAATATTTATTTACATTTATATTCTTAATGTTCTAAAAGAAACTAAATGTCACTCTTTAGGCTTATGAGTTTATCTACAAGCTTAACTTAGATGAGTGGCTTTTTCCCTATTATACTTATCCTAATTCTTTTTAAGATATGCTAGTCTGTGTCCAAGCTCACCTGCATGTGATATGCTAGTCTGTGTCCAAGCTCACCTACAATTTCTTTTCTCAAAAGACAAGGCACATCTGCCACCTGCTCTACTCTGTGTCCCAGCAACAACTGTCGAGCAGCATAAAGATTGATTATCAGTCAAAAACCATTGCACAACACCAGATTTTGGTGGGTTAAGCTTGCTGATCCAGCAAGAGATGGCGTGAAATTTTCAGGAGTGTGTGCCAACATTTTGGTGCTAAAAGAACAGCAGTGCATGTCACATGAAACACAGCCAAAGATATGCAGACAAAGCAGAGAAGTTTTTTTGTTCTGGACTTGGCTTTAAAAAGAATAAAAAAGAAAACAAAAAGTAGGAGCAAATTAGTTTGTACATTTAAAAATCATCCACCAAGCTTACTCATGTGTATGACATTGTTATTTTAGGCATACATGTCCAGGAGATTTTCTCAGAGGCTTAGCTATAAATAATTTTCATATATCTCTTCTACAGTACCATTACATATGAAAGGCAAGTATTTCTTATTAATAAAAATAATCAAGGAATTTAAGGAAGCACTCATTGCATAAGTATCTGATTCTAAAAACATCACAGAAACACTTACTCACAAAGACTCATGTTTTTATACAAACAGATGATTCAATCAGTACAAAATAAAGACAGCCATACTTTAAAGTTAAAGCAAAATGTGAAAAATACATGGGTCTACGCTATTGCATAGGTAATTTTTGCTGAGTATTGTAGCAACAAGTTTCTTTATAAGGACCAAATTACCTTGAACTTTCTATTGCCTTCAGGAAATTATTTTTTCCTGATGATCAAGTATTTTCAAAGGGACAGAAATCCCAGTATCACTTTATATAATAACATTAATAAGAGGAGGAATTTTCATCACCTCATCGGCAATGAACTCCAGAATTACTTTTCTTCTATTTATGCAATTGTTGCCTAGACTTGCCTTTGGTTCAGCAGCTTTATAAAAGTTGCAGAAAAGAAGACTTCCAATAAAGTATAAAAAGCATAGGGGAGTACAGCAGTTAGATACACTGAATTTGTACAGCAAAGTTCTTATATCATTTAAATATGATTACTGTACATAGCACTTGATAACAGACTGGGTATGACACACTTGGAGGAATATTCTTAGATAAAGGTACTTTCATTTAGCTCTTAAAATGTATTCTTTCCCACTGGAGAAAGAAAAATGTTTTTTGTATTTCAGAACATATCCACATTTCTGAAATATTAGAAATAATGGACTTTTAAAAAATATCTTGCCTGCAAATATGTCTAAAACAGAAGTATTATATTTTGTTTGTATACATAATTTATATTATGTATATATATATATATATATATATATATATATATTTCAAGGTTTAAAAGAAGTAAGCTACAGCACTAATCTTATGAAAAATTTTATTAGAAAAATCACATGTATATAAGAATTATATGTTAATTCCTGGCTACATTTTCAGAATTACATTAATGCTATCTGAAAAAAGACCAAGAGTGTAAATGAATAAATGATACTTGGAACTTTGAACTATTTTCTGAGAGAATAAGTCTAATGAATTATGTCTGTTGGGTGTCACAGAACCTAAACAGTAAATTCAATAATCTCTGATTTAATTTATTATATTTTCACCATTTAACCTCCTGCAGGCTCCCTAATGTCTATTCAGATCTATATTAAATTAAGCACCAATGTTAATGAAGGGCAATAAACGTGGCTGTCAGTGGATTTTTCTTTCATTAAGCACATTATCCTCTTACTGAGCTGTAAATGCGTAAACATTAGTTTTGTTAAACCATGCAAAAAAGACAGGATGAAAATCATTTTTTAATTGAGTCCCTTAAGCAATTTATTGTGTGTGGGGGTAGGGCTTTTTTTTCTTTTTTACCTTTAATTTTTTTGAATGGATCTGAAAAGGGCTCTCCCGTTGAAACATAAACGTCGGCTTCATGGGGTATATCTTCAGGTTCGAGGACTTCAGTACCGTCTGCCAAGAACACTCGTCGGGCAGCCATGTTCAGATTCAGCTTTCCCGTGCACTCCTCCAGCAACTAGAAGCAAGAGGTATGTCATTTATAACAAACAATGTAACACACTTCCACAAAACAAAAGGTGCATCAATTACCAAGTAACTCAAGTATCTCCACCAATATAGGTATTTTCTAGCAGTTTAAAATATACCAATAAAAGGTAAATCAACTGAGAATAGCTAATAATTGTCTAATTTTCATCCTTAAATGTTAGTTTAATAACTCTACAAGATATAAGCCATTGCATCTGCTTAATTAAATATAATGTTTATATATTTATAAAAAAGGAAGGGAATGAAGTACTTTTGAGATTAATGTATATTTAAGCAATTTACAGATTCAGATTACTAAAAAATTTTAACATTAGTGTCATCCTTCTCATTTTTTATATTATAAAGAGGATAAGGTAGGAAAGAAAGCAAAGAAAACTTTTGAACACTATTTACCAAAGTGATGGTTGGTACGGTAACTTTGGCAAAGACTGTTCTAGATCCATTTTTGTAAGCTGTTACTTTAATCACTCTGGGTTGAGGTTTGTGTTTCTGAGACAGTCTGTGCCAATTCTGGGCTGACTGAAATTTTAAAGAAGAGCGCTCTGCAACTCTGAAGAAAAAAAAACACAAAATTTGGTGCATGTTAATTAGTAAAAACAATTAAATAAATATTATCCTGGACATTCTTTACAGATAGAAGCCCTAATGATTATTCTGAAGTATTCCTCAATAAAACTTTTTATAGGATAAGATTGTTCATATTTACTTAAATATTTTTAAAAATTTAACACAGAATAAGTTTGCCCAAACTGTTTATGTAAAACACATATCTCAGAATAAATCATTTTTATCATTTTACTTTTAAAACACCAAAACACTCTTTTTGAAAAATTATTTATGTATATGCTATGTACTGATAGAAAGCAAAAAAAGGTTAGTATGGTTTAAAAATCATGAAATAGTAAATGGCTAAGATTCTCCCTTAGGTTTTCATGTTTATTAAAGTTCTTTAATTTTTTTAAAAGGTTTGAAATTCAAAAAGATTATAATTAAGTTTTTTATTCCAAAGTTAATTGTAATTGCTTTCATTTCATTATTTGAGGACAGCAAGAGAAGAAGATTTCTAAGTTTTGTCTTCAAAAACAGTTTCAATTTTTATTTTCTCAGCAAAAGTACATGGTAAATTATTAACATGGCAAACCTTTGACTTCAGGGTTCCTTAACTAACCCTGTTATTTTTTAATGCGACAAAAGCAAAGTAAACATTTGAAAATAAAAACCTTAAGTAAATTATAATCACAATATGTGATTTTACTATTCGACTATTCAATCACTATTCAACATATGAAAAACATGAGAGTGCCAACAACTTCTTGGTTCGATTTTTGTTTTTATCAACTCTACTAACCATAAACTCTTGGTTTAACAGTTTATGATAACAATTTTGATGTGAAAACAGACATACAAAATGTTTTTATAAGTTCACTTTAATTTGGTTTTAACTCAAAATATTGGTTAATTATCAAAAGTATGCATTTTCATTTTAAACAATTATCTAGTAAACAAAAATAATTTCATGGTCCTAGCCTGATTCAGCTTAAGATATTCTTTTCAGTTTCATATTATCTAAATTGAAGTGTATCTCACGTTTTCCACAAGTGTAATTAGCAACATTCTACTCAAATGTTTTCAAAGAAAAAAAAAAAGAAACAAAACCGTAGAGATGTGGTACATTTTAATGTTTGAAATAGTCAATTGAATCATTATAAATTCTGCTCAAAGGAAAAAGCTTCAACAGTCAGTTAAAAAGAACAGAGAACAGCTTTGATTACCTCAGTTGACCCACTGGAGCACTGACAGGTCTGTTTCTCTTGGATGCCGATATGAAACAAGAATTGTTATTACTGTTTGATTTGTAGCTATCTGGGTCTGATATTTCATCATGGCTATGATCTGATGCTGTTTGATGTGTGGAGCAGTCTTCAAGTCCTGACCCTTCTGATATTGCTGCTGAATGCAAAAGTCTTTTGGGGCCAAACTGAGGCTGCAAATAATCTTCAAGAGTTTTAATAACTGCTTTTGCCTGGGATGACATAAACTCCCTGAAAGAAACAATGCATGGAAGAATACAGTGAACTGATTTGTAATCATTTATTAACAACTACCATACAATAACTAGTTGTGTATTATATGCAAGGCAAAATACTACACACTTAGTCATTATTTTAAGCCTTACAATATCAAGAAGAAGTATTATTTTAATTTTATCTCCATTTTACAGATTTAAGAAATTGTGGCTCAGAGAGGCTAGTTAACTTGACCAACCTCACATGATCAATAAATTGACAGGGTGGGAAATTGAACCCAAGCTTGTTCTAAAATAAAACCCACATTCCTAACCATTAAACTTAATTGCTTTACTTAATTAAAGAAGAGAGCTGTGTAGTGCTTAAACAATGTTAAGTGAAATTTTAAGTTCTTAGACCATTTATTAAATACTAGCACTCTGCTAAATATTAGGAAATATAAAAGTTAAAGAGATGTGGCTTCTACCCGCAAGAAACTATCACCTAATAAAGAAAGGATATATGTTAAATAAACTGATTAAAATTATGAGTGTGTATGAACTTTAAATGCAAAAAGAATTCCTCAAAGGCAAGTTTATATGGGCTGGAATTCAGTTGGGTAAAGGCTTCACAGCAAGCCTGGGGTCAGGGTGACTAATTCATCCTGGTTTGCTTAAGACTGTCCTGGCTTTGGCACTGAAACTCGCACATCCTGAGATCTCCCTCAGTCTCAGACAAATTGAGACATTTGGTTACCCTATCTGGTATTTAAGCTGAAGGAGTAGTATTTAGATGAACTTTGATGTTTAAACAGACCTGGGATGATATGTAAATCTATGTAAATACCAAATCAGGAAGATGGAATATCTATAGAGTTTGCTTGTATGATAAAACAAAACAAGTTTCAACATACTTAACAATATTGACCTATGTAATGATTAGGCATAGAGGACAGTCACCTTCCATGTATTATTCTACTATTCCATGTGTTTGTATCTTTATACAAACCAAATCTGCCTCTTTTCAATTTGCTAGTTCCTCAATACATGTTATACATAATATAACACCACCCACACAATTAAAAAATAACATATACTTAGTGTGTAGAAACTTTAGAACAGACAGTCCTCCTCCAAATGTTTTTCATCTTTAAATGTCATTATAATCACAAGTATTTCTTCTGGCCTGTCTTCTTTATGCTCACAAATGTGTAAAATGATTGATCATTTCCTCTGAATGAAAGGTAGTCATGTGCCACAGGGAAAACAGGCATGTGGGTGGGTGAGAGTTGACACAGTGGGTCAGCAGAGCTAAAACACTGGTCCAAGCTGTTGTATTTTTTGTTGTTCTAATCACGTTTCCATCCAAGTCAGCCCAGGATGGAACAGAGCAGCAGTGAGAAGAAGAGAGACCTTCCCTACACTCTGAGTACCCACACGGGTTCAAAACTGTGGCAAACAGCATCTTAATGGGTCTTTGCACTTTACTTTTAGCAGAGGAGGGACTGCACTTCAGACCACCTGAACTACCCAGATTTTAACAGTAGTGGTGGAGAGGGGCATGTAGCAGCAGTCACCATGGCTGTGGCATGTTTCTCCAGGGACAGCAACAGAGCCACAAATGGTCACCAAGCTCTTCAAACTGGGGCAAGAGCAGTAAACAATCAGGAGGAAAGATCTTCAGATTTCATAAACAGTTCCCAGTGCCCATAAACAGTTACTTAGAAAGCATATTCTCATATAAAGGAAGAAAAGGAATTCTCTACTAAATGCAGAATGGAGTATCTTTCTTTTTTAATGAATGCATTTTATTTTTTACAAATACACTAATGATTTATTAATCCATTATCCCATTACTACAAAGCAAAAGGGTTTTTTTCATATTCAAGTTTCAAACATAGTCTATGATATGTCTCTACTAGAATCTTTCATTATATCTATAAATAATTCACATATACACAGATTTCAAGTTGTTCCTTCCTCAGTAAGATCTGTGCTACCCTCCTGTATAAATGTACATCCTTCCTGCATATTCACACCTGCCCTGATAGACTTAATAGCTGAAATCATTATATCTCATTGATTATTTCCTACCATTTAAATGCTAGCCTCAATTTCTACTAAATATTCAAATTCACCATTGTATTATTCATTCTCTTACCACTCATAAAGAAATAACCTTCTTAAAAAATATCTATTTATCATCTATTTATCTATCTATATTAGTTTTTTATTGCTCTGTAATAAATTACAACAAACTTAGTGGCTTAAAACAATTTATTATCACACAGGTTCCATGGGTCAGAAGTCTGCCCAGAGCTTAGCAGGATCCTCTGCTCAGGATTTAAAAAAGCTGAAATCAAGGCATCAGCTGGGGCTACAGTCTCATCTGATGCCCAGGGTCTTCTTCCAAGCTCATTAAGATTTTACCAGAATTTAGTTCCTTATAGCTGTAGAACTCACAGTGACTATCATCTTTGAAGCCAGTAGGAACTCATGTCTTTGAGTTTTCTGTCTCTGGTCTCTATAAACTCTCATTTAAGAGTTGATCTGATTAGGTCAGGCCCACCCAGGACCTCCCATTTGATTAACTCAAAGACAGCTGATTAGGTACCTTAACTACATCTACAAAAATGTCTTTTGCCATATAATGTAACCTAGTCATTGGAGTGACATCCTATTTTATTCACAATCCAGCCCATAATTAAGAGGGACAAATTATACCAGGCATCCATACCAGGGGGTAGGAATATTGAGGGTCATATTAAACTTCTACCTACCATACAAGCTATATAATTACAGTTTTGATTACTCATTTTTTTATACCAAATTTAGATACAGACATTTCATTTTCTGGAAAATTCAAATGTACTTCCTAAGATTAAGTTTGTCATCAGTCAATACTGATGATATTTAAAAGAAAGTGCCACAGATTCTGGTGGCAAATCTAAAGATGAACTTTTAAAAATGCTTTGAAAAATAGCATTATTATTAGAATTAATTACTTCATAAAGCAGATATTTTAAGTGGGGAGAGGAAGGCAAGAGGTATTCATTTGTATGTAAATGTCCTGGTATGTCTGCTTTAAAGAAATCAGCTTAAAGACCTAATGTAAAAATTAAACCATAAAACTTTTAGAAGAAAACATAGCCAAAAATATCTTGAACATAAGCATGAGCAATTTTTTCTGGACATATCTCCTCTGGCAAAGGAAACAAAATAAAAAATGAAAAAGTGGGACTACATCAAACTAAAAATCCTCTGTACAGCAAAAGACACCATCGGCAGAACAAAAAGGCAACCTATGGTATGGGAGAATATATTCGTAAATGATGAATATATCCCCTGATAAGGGATTAACATGCAAAATCTATAAAGAATTCTTATGCCTCAACACCAAAAAAACAAATAACCTAATTAAAAAATAAATAGACTTTTCTCCAAAGAAATACAAATGGTCAATAGGCACATGAAAAGATGCTCCACATCACAAATCATCAGGGAAATGCAAATCAAAAACCACAATAAGATATCACCTCACACCAGTTAGAATGGCCATCACCCAAAAGACAAGAAATAACAAGTGTCAGTGAAGATGTGGAGAAAAAGGAACCCTCCTACCCTGTTGGTGGGGATATAAATTGGTACACCTACTGTGGAAAGCAGTATGGAGGTTCCTCAGAAAAGTAAAAATAGAAGTGCTATATGATCCAGCAATTCCACTTCTAGGAATTTACCCAAACAAAATGCCTGATTCAAAAATATATATGCACCCCTATGTTTACTGCCCCTTTATTTACAGTAGCCAAGACATGGAAGCAACCTAAGTGTCCACCAATAGATAAATAAAGATGTGGTATATATACACAATGGAATATTATTTGGACATAAAAAGAAAAGAAATCCTGCTATTTGCAACATGGATGGATCTAGAGGGTATTATATTAAGTGACATAAGCCAGGTGGAGAAATACATATTCCATATGATTTCATTTATTTGTGGAAACAAAACAAGACAAAATGAACAAAACAGTAGTAGACACATAGACACTGAGAAGTGACTGGTGGTTACCATGGGAGAAGTTGGAGTGGTGGGGAGGGTGAGGGGCATATAGGGGCACAAGAATTCTCAATGATATGGTTGGTCACAGGGATAGTAGTGCATCATGTAGAATATAGTCAATGATTCCGTAACGTCTTCCTATGTTGACAGATAGTACTTGCACTAGTAGGGGTAGAAATTTAATAATATGAGTAACTGTTGAACCACTGTGTTGTATACTTGAAACCAATAGAAGAGTGTGCATCAGTGATATTTCAGTTTAAAAAAAAGAGCTTTTTCCTCTGCCAAAAGAAAAAAAACCCAGCTATGTTATTTCTGAGTTAGTTTATTGTCAGTTACTGGAAAAAGTAGACTTATTTTAACAATTTGAAATTAAGTCATGAAAAATAATATAGACAAATGTGGTATGTGTGTGTCTATGTATATAAACTATGTCAATATTTAAGGATTTTATGTATGCTTAGATGAAGATGGAGTGAAACATGTCAAAATTTCACCTTAAAGCAGTATGGATAAAAACTATCAATTAATTAAAAACTAGAAAACTTTAGGTAAATGAATCTTAAAAATATTTTCTACATATGATATAATGGATATGATAAGTCACAGAATTACAAAGCCAGTAGGTACATTAAGAGATTAACTAAGCTTTTATCCTTTTCTCAAACTGTACTATACCTCTTCTACATAACCACTTTCTATTATAACCAAAAAGATTAACAGGGACAGATCTTATACTTCATGGAATTTTAACCCCCTTGACATCCCAGGCTAGTATTTAATTATGCTTTACTCTCTGTGATTTTCATTAAATCTAATTTACAATTTTTGCTTCACAAAGCAACAACTAAGTAAAGATGTGAGGTCTAAAAGTATAAGAAAACATGCTCAAGGAGGAGTACAGAAAAAGTAGATAAATAGATGATAAGATTTAAGAGTACAACTATAGTTTTGACAAAAGAAATTTTTCTTCTCACTCTGCTTTTAGCACTAGTGAATCTTAGTAGCTTTTTATAGCAATTTGTGAAAAACTAATAAAGTCATACTCATCAATCTCATATTCAAGGACTTCTACCAACTGGTACTCCTCATTGCCCCCGTGTAGTATCCCTCAGCTGTAATTAGACCATACTGCCTTGCATAGTTCTTGCCTGTATCCTTTTTGCTTCAGCTGATATTAACCCATTACTATATATCTTTCAATAAATAAGTATTTAATAAACGTTAATCTGAACTCAGTGATTATGTTTTCAAGAACCCTTTCCATAACAATTGTCTAGTGAAAGAAAGAAATGTTATATGAATAGTCATGCATAGAAATTTATAATTACTGACTATGATTAGTACTCCGAAGGAAAAGTCCTGATTACTATGAATGAGAAATTCAGGGATTTGGGGTATAGAGAAAGCCTCAACAAAGCTGTTCAAGCTGGCAAAACACATGAGAGGAGTTATCTCCACCAGATCCTAGTCATTCTTTATTCTAAATCATTCTCCCAGGTCCTGTGTAGGTACTGATACATTGTTTTGCATGTTGATATGTTTGCTTTGTGATTTGTTATATGACTTCAGATGATTTCATATCCCACTCTGCAAGGGTAGGAACCTTGTTTTATATATTTTACATTTCCATAGGAGCTCAACCAGTGATTGATATGCAGGAACTATTCTTTGACAATTATGACGTGCAAAAGATGTGTCACAAAAATGCCATTGGGAAGAAACAGACACCATTTAAAAAGTAAAATATAATAAAGACAAAGCCAAGAGTTATGTCAGATAATGTTGGTTATTTACTAATAGTCATTCCGGCCTTTATCCTTAGATGAAAACCCTCAGTTATGTTCAAGGACTCACCCCTTCTATATGCCCTGGTCAGCTCCAGCGGGTGATTCATCAGTGGTCTAACACCCGTGATGGTAATTCCATTTCCCTTACCCCTTACAGGTTAAGTAATCAGCTTGTGATCTAATTTTGACCAGTGAGACATGAGGAGATGTCTTCTGGGGAAACTTATTTTTTAGTAATGAAAAAGAGATATAAGTGATGAAGCATCCATCTTCAGTCAGATATTGTTGAGTGAACACGTGATGGGCCATCTTGTGACTAGGAGGGTCAAACCCAAGGATCAAGCCAATATTCTGAGGATGGCAGAAAGATACAAAGAGCCATGCTCCTTGATAACACTGCTGAGCCACTGAATTTAACCCTAGAATTACCCTGCCTCTGAAATTCTAAAAATAATGACTGCTCCGCATTTTTCAAGTCAGTTTCAGTTGAGTTTTCTCTCACTTTATGCTAACAGTAGCCTAACTTACACATTCAGCTTTCTAATCATGTTTGTTTACTTTTAGTTTTATTCAAAATCTTTACTAATTTTGAATTAATTTTTTAATAGGATAAAAAAAATTATATGGTTTCTTTAAAAATTCTACTTTTACTTAATCAGGAAAATTTCACCAAAAATTCAGTATAAGCATAAAATGACACAGAGTTTTTTTTCCCCCCTTTCTGAAACACAAAGATATTGGTGACTTTAGACTTCTATGGCAGAAATTTGCATGTGACTAACAATTCTATTCATAAGTAGGAAGTGTGGCTACTTTGACAGATCATGGCTCAATAACAAACATGTAGGTCTAAGTTATCACACAGTTTGGATGTGAATTCAACAGCAGAATAATGACAGTTGCTGAGGATTTGTACTTGCTGTCGCTTCATACCAGTGTTGCCTGTCAAAATGTCTCTTTTTCTTATACAGAAGCCATAGAATTTCCATGGATAGCAATTACTTACAATATACAATGAAGCACATCAAATCTAACAACCACTCTTTTGCCCCTCTTTATTTGGTAGTCTCTTTGTTAAATGTAGTCAACCATTTTCATCTAAATTATTTATTTATACTGCATATTTGACAAGCATATATTTCTTGCTTTATATTCTTATGGCATTTAAACCTTCCTGGGTTTTTTTTATTATTGTCATTTGTAAAATTTATCTTTATCCTATTACCATTTTAATGGTAATTAAACTCTCTAATTGGAGTAAATACAAATAAGACAATGTAAACATAAGGGAAAATGACCCCAAGTACATTCCATAATAAATCTCCAGCTTAAAATACTGGAATGCAACTGATAAAAGAAATATCCCCACATATGTTTGGTGAATATAAACTTATATAAAATCTCTGGAGTATTCAAAACACAAAGATTTCATTAAACTTCATCTCACCCTTTCCTCAACTTGATGAAATTAATAACTTCTAAGATATAACTTTCTACAATTGCTAAATGTGATTTAAACATCATAGAGAATGAATAACAAAAATGATAATAATAAAAGTGAATAATTCCCCCCAAATCTTATTTAACACCAGAAGAAAATAAAATTCTAGTTTGGCCCAGATAGGTTGGTAAAGGTATTCCAAATGCAGAGCAACTCCTGGTTATTTTACAATGCATGTGTCAAATTTTACTTACAACTCAATGACTGAATAATAATTAATACGTTATGTTTAAAGTACAAATATGTACCCTATAGGAGATACTCAATGTTTGTTAAATTGAACTTGTTTACTTTTGTAAAAGGAAATTCTAAAAAAGAAGAGAAATCCCTAAAATCTGTAAAGGAACCATCTTTGTATAGGATTGTGGCATAAACCATCCCATCCAAAGGAAAATAAGAATACTTCTGCTTGTGTAAAAGTGCAAAGGAATAAAAATCATGTACATCTTAAATCTAAAATTGTGGGAGGTTGTAGATAGTATACATAACTTTTCCAGAAAAAAATTAAATTTTCAAAAATTAAAAAAAAATCTACTCTTTTTAGCATATTTAAAGGATGTAATATTTAGATGTTGAGTTTATTTTAAAACTTAAAGGAAAAAATCTGAAAATTATGAACTAAAGAAAGTGTAATTTGTTGGGCAACAAAGGTCAAAACAATGATGGTGTTGCCCTGCTTTATTCACTATTGCTGTCTCCTCCTCATTCCTTCTTCCTGTCCCTTCTATCCATGGTAAGAACTGTCATCTTTGGAATGATGAAATTACTACAAACTGTCCCTAGAAGAGGTGCTATAACCAAATATTTTATTTCAGAAAGAACCCAAAGACTCATTCCAATTAAAAATATCTAAGATAACTAAAATGACATGAAAAAGCAAATGAATGGATTAGATACTGTTAGTCTCTTTGAAAGCAAAATTGGCAAAAATGCAACCCAGATAATCTATAACTAAAAACTGTTGGTAATTCACTTTTAAAACTGATTTTAAGTCCTCATTTACTGTACTGGAGATAATTTTCCCCCTCAGAGAACTGAAAAGTGGGTAATACACTCACATGCAAGCAGAATAAAAAAATACTGAAAATTTCTATAATAAAAATCATGAAATTATATCCTTAGATGATCAGCTAAAAATCATGCCAACAAAATATTTATATGTAGGATAGAAAGATATTAATTGCTTACAACATTCTCTTAATTTTAAAATGCAATTTTAATTTGGAAAACTACTCAGCACTTGGAGATACCTTCTATAAATACGGTAGAACCATCCCTATTACCAATAAATGATTGATCCTGCCATCTGTATCTCAAAGGCTGATGCCCTGTTCCAGGTTACCTGAGCGTAATACATCAGACTACAGCTGGGTAGGAAAAGTTTCCTATTGTGCAGCTTTCCTGGACATAGCCACAGGAGTGAGGCTAGACTTTTCCAATCATCTGAGCTCCTAGTAATAAGTCATAAAAATGGGAGGATCAGACTTTCTTTGGCACAATATGTCGAACTTATTTATACTGTTGGTGAATTCGTTTTGTTGCTGAGGGCAGGATCCTGGCACAGCAGTTTTTAGTCTGTTACAAACAAATTCAACATGGAGTTACAGAGAATAAACACTGAAAGAACACAAAAAAGAGAGAAAAGAAGAGTAACATCATCAGATAATAACATGAGCATAAAGTGGTCACAGTATGGTTGTAATGAATGGATTTAACATATGTGGGCATATATTTTATAGTGTGTGTAATTAATGAAGAAGAGTACTATTTCTGCGATATACGTAAAGGAACAACAGATTGACTATATTTAATAATTATTTCTCATAGAAAGATCACAAAGATAGTGGAAGAAAGGTGGCAAGGAAAACAAGAATGAGATGAGAAGTTTTAACCTCAATCAGGGGGAAAATGTCTTTACAGAGAAAATTGCCTCTCTCTGTAATCATATTAATAACAACAGATCTTAGATTACCATTAGCCTTTATGAACTTGACCCTTTTCAGGCTGAAACTCATCATTTTCTTTGTCATGAAAAAAAGACCTCTGGGCATTGTATTTGGCTTTCCATTCAACTGCCAAGAAGAGTATTACTTCATTTTGTAGATCATCATAATCAAAGTTGATTGTACTAGGCAATAGTGACAGAAAAAAAGTTAGGATTCAGACAAAAAAATAGAAGGAACACATTGAAACAAACTATTAAAGACAGATGGGAGGAAAGTGTCACATGAAAGGGAAGAATGACATAAGAAAAAAAAAAGGATGAATAAAGCCAGAATTAGACTCAGAATCAAAGAAAGAAAATGAGAAAAAAAGCAGAAAGAAATTCAGTTACTGAAATTATAGTTATCTCTAACAGAAAAAAATAAAGAAGAGTCAGAATGATTAGCTGATATAGTACTATTTTGAAAAGGAAAATTGGTAAAAATAGATTCTAAAGACAATAAAAATGTGCAAAGACATATCACTACTACCATTAGCATCTGTAATAAAGGAATACTTTAAAATCTTATTTAGAAATTGTGTTCCATTGTTTTATTGGGAAGAGCACTGTCATGACTAACTTAAGTCTACAAAATACAAAACTGGGTAATGATTTTCTAAAAAAGTGTCAAACCAGATAGCTAGTACCCTGTGTAAATGATCTCACACATGGCTAATATGCACTCATAGCTCAGAGGAATAAAGCAAAGCAGAGATTAGCTAAAAGTCTAGATTGCACTTTTATCTAAACTTGGGGGCACACACAAAAAACAATCAAGCTGTTCTAAAATATAAATATGACCTAGCATTTCTATAAGGAGATTAACATCATCCCTAATCTGTGAATATTTTCTTCAGTGGTTTTACAGTCTACATTTTCTATTTAACATAAAAACTACGGCATCACATCTATCCAGCCAAAAGCTTATCAATACCTGACAGACACATTTTTGTTCTTTCACTTTCTAATAAACAAAAAAAAAACAGGAAAAATACCTCTGTGTCCTCTGCCCTATATTTCAGAGAATCACAGTAGAATAAATAGTTAAGAGTTCCATCTGTAGAGTGTTAGATCCATTTGGGTTCTAACTATTCCTTCTCTACTTACCAGGTGTGTGATCTTGGTAGAGTTAATTAACCTCTCTAGATCTTTGTTTCCTCATAGGTAAAAATGGAAATGTTTAAAATGCAATCTACCTTATATTCCCCACAGAGTTGTTTTGAGAACTAAATATATACAATGCAGGTTAAATATTAAGTGTGGTTCTGGCACAAAGCAAATATTATCAGCCATGCAATTACTGCTATCATTATACTATCTAAGTCAAGCTCCAGGGATAATTTACATTTATTGCATTATCTTTTTTGATTCCCATAAAATAGAAAAAATTAAAGGGCTCTACCCCAGGCAACAACCTTCATAGCCTATCACATCTCCAAGTTATTACTGACATCATCTCCACCAAAAAGTGAGCATTTATATAAACAACTTTCTATAAGCACTTTCATCCCCCTCAGAATTCAGTTTAAGTTGCTAAAATAATATTCTTACCTTGGTAAATCACTTGAAATATATTTGTACATTGGGTTTTCCCCACTGAAGGTGCCTTCAGGATTGCTTTGCTGTGATACCTCCATGGCTTCAGTCAAGGGCGATAAAGAAGACAGAGAGAGTGCTGCCCTGTGATCTTCTGTTTCTATTTTTGCCATTTGCAGCTAAGAGTGAGGAAAAATAGTATTTTATTAAATATGTGAAAGCCTCCTGGCTAGAAAGTGAGGCTGGGCACTAATCACAATGTGCTCCTCATGAGCTAGACTATACAGCAGTCACTGAATGTGAGACCTCATCAGAAATGAACAGAGATGAGAGCCTAAAGGAAAACAAAATTATGGATCTAAGTCTTTGATTTGTACAGTCTTATTTAAGAAAGAAACAAGTATCATTTGTTGTAAAGGATTTTAATTTTTGCTGTTTGTTAGAAAATCATTCATTATACAAACTTCACATGAGGAATATGTTACTGAAAAGTGTAATACAGTGCTTTTTTTTCCTTTTTTTAAAAAAAAATCTGTCCTTCATCCATTTGTTTTTGGAACCTACCTTCTTCCTGATTCTGATGGGACTGTAAGTTACGTGGTCTTGCTTTCCAGACAGGGAAGTGAGTGTGTCCAAGGCTGGCCAATCAAAGTGCCTTCCCCAGACACAGTAATTGCTAAGTCACAGTCCTGATGAAGAAGACAAAGTAGTGTTCTGTTCTCTGGGATCGTAAGCTTTAAGAATAATGTAAACCCCACCACTGAGGATGAAGCCAAAACAGATGAAAGCAAAAGTGAGAGATGGAGAGAGATTAAAAAATGAGAGATTCCTGATGAGATTTGAATCCCTGAAACCAACTATTAAAAACAATCACATCTCTTGTGTTTCCTGCATGTGAGCCAACAGATTTTTTTTCTTTTTTTGCTTAAGCTAGTTTGAGTTAGGATACTCTGATTTGCAACCTAGAAATCCTGAGTAATGTGCACAACCTAAAATTTCTTAAGACCAAGACTATATACCTATAAGAAATAGTGTCAAAGAATGTTACAGAGTCCTTTCCATAGTGTAATCACCCATTCACAATGCTGATAAAAATAGCTAGAAAGTCCCATCTCTGATGTCCTATGAGGGTAAGGAGTCCCAAGGTAATATGCCATAACACTACTAAGGGAAGGATATTATTTGTAAGATAATAAAAAAAATACTTTTACCTTTTTGCTATTATTGTGAAATAAAAGCATTCACTCATCCACAGATTATTTATTGAGTACCTACACTACACTTGGCATTGTTCTAGGTACTCAGAAATTTTCAGTGAATGAAGCAGAAAAAATTGTGCCCTTGAGGAGCTTACATTCTAGTGAGGGTAAATGATTATAGATCTAAACACTAATTTCTTTAAAAATGTTAAAAGACCTACAATTGTTTCTTTTTGAAAATTTAAATTTCCTCTGGAAAAGTTGTATATAATATCTATAACCTCCTCCAATTTTAGATTTAAAATATACCTTATTTTTATTCCTCACCTCAATGAGGTGGAAATGTCTGGGCAAAGACTTGAAAGAGGAAGGCGGTTAGCCATACAATAGCCAGGCAATCGTGTGAAGGCCCTAAATTGGAGTATACCTGGCAGGTAAGGGAATAGCAAGAGTATGTAAATAGATGAACAAGTGGGAATATTGTGGGGATGGGGTCAGAAAGACAATCAATGGGGTGGGTCTGACATTGGGCCTTGCAGGACACTGTTAGGACTTTGAATGAATTGTAGTATTTGGAGCAGGTGAGTAGTATGATTTTTTTTTTTTAAAGATAACTGTTTTGCCAATGGGTTTCAGCCGTCCTCTGGGCCTCTCTGCACAGTTGTCCCGCACAGCCGTCCTCTAGGCCTCTGTCCTTGGTGCTGCCACCACTCCAGCCTCCGCTCTGCTCTCCTGCAGCCGTGCCACCGTGTCACGCCCAGAGCACTGGGCAGAGCTCTTTATATAGAGTCAACAGCCATGTACTGCCCACAGGTTTGCAGTGAGCTAATCAACCAGGGCCAGGTGAGAATCCTGGCCACAGGAACTCTCATTTTATCCACACTCCACCCCTCCAGGATTCTCTCCTCTCAATCTATGTGCCCTCAGTCCTCTGCAATGGTCCCTGTGCAAGGAAGCTCAAACATTGTCCTCCAGCCTCTCCAGCAAAAAGTCTTGCAAACACACAGGCTGGACTCGTGACTCAGTCTCTGACCTCTGCCTCTTTAGTCTTAATGTCTTGAACTGCTGCACTGGTTTCAGTTGTTGCCATAGCTCCAGTAAGATCCTATTTGGCTTCCCGTCTAATTTCCTTCCATCTACTCCTGCCTGTATCAAATCAACCCACATCTGGGTCCTCGTAACCCTCCCGGGGCCCCTCAAATTCCTCCTGTGAGTAACAGGTCTTATTTCTTTCTGGATTCTCATTGCTTCAGCTACTGTACATGTCACCTCGCATTTTGTAATCACTGCCTCAAGGCAGATTGCACTGTCAGGGAAGATAGCTTTCCCATCGCTGATCCAGAAAGAACAATTCCATCCCCCCCTAAGTCCCACAGCCGCCAGCTCAGCCTGAGTGTAAGTGTGGATCATAGAGTGCTCCACGACCTGGGGAGGGCGCTGCTCCTCTCCTTGGGGAACTTTCAGCTGCTGGGTCTTTATTTTCTTTACAACCTCTGGGCATGCTTTCAATACAGGAGGCGCCAGTGCCTCCGGCACCACCCCTTCATCCTTCTCCAGCTCCTCCATTTCTGGGGCTGATGGCACCTTTCTATCCACTCCAAGTGCCTCCTCTGTTAGAGTGCTCGCAGCAATGCCAGCTCAGTCTTCAGAAGCTCTCTTACCTTCACCTCAAGGCTTCGCAGCTGACGTTCTCATGCCGCCTCCGCCTGTGCTTCCCTCAGGAGTTCGTCTTTTTCCTTGATGGCCTCTTCCTCCTTCAGAACACCTGGCAGCACTGCCGTTCCAACTCCAATGGCACCTTGCTGCCGGCGCTCTCGTGCTGCCTCCTCTCGCATCAGTGCCATTCCTTCCTCAGGGAATCCACAGAATTTTGCAGCTCGCGTTCTCGTGCTGCTATTTCTTGGGTCTCTTCTGTAGACTTTTTTAATACTGTGAGAAGCAGCCAACCCACAGTCCCTGCTGCCTCACGGGCACTCTGCTTCTCAAAGGATCTACTTACTATACGAAGGGCCACCTCTACAGCCTCAGGTGTCACCTCCACTTGCCTCCAGTCCTGGGGTGGGGCCCAGTCCTCTAGGAGGCAAGCCACCTCAGACCACATACCCACTGGGGGACAATCCACCGTCTCCCCATTCACAGGGGCACCCCGCTGAAGCACCCCTCCCATAAAGGCAGCCTATCTTTTTCCTTGGTCAACAATGAACCCTGCCAACTGTCACCAATTGTCTTGCCAATGGGTTTCAGCCGTCCTCTGGGCCTCTCTGCACAGTTGTCCTGCACAGCCATCCTCTGGGCCTCTGTCCTTAGCGCTGCCACCACTCCAGCCTCCGCTCTCCTCTCCTGCAGCTGTGCCACTGTGTCACGCCCAGAGCACTGGGCAGAGCTCTTTATATAGAGTCAACAGCCATGTATTGCCCACAGGTTTGCTGTGAGCTAATCAACCAGGGCCAGGTGAGAATTCTGGGCACAGGAAATCTCATTTTATCCACAATAACTTTGGCTGCTTTGTTAAGAATGCATCAAATGCATCAAAATAACTGCATTTCAGTGTCCTGATTTGTCTAGATATTACTATCTTTTAATACTTGTATAAATTTTTTGTGGCAGAGACTGCCAGCTACCTGCCAATATCCATTCTTCCCTTCTACAATTTAGAATCCCTGATTTATAACTGAGGCATATGGATGCCCAAAATAAAGACTATTTTCCAGTCTTCTCTGCAGCTATATAGAGCCATATGGACAAGTCTGGCCAATGAAATATTAGTGGAAATGATCTATGCAAGTGAGTTCACTCCTCTTTTTCCTACTTTCTGCTGCCTAGAATGAAGACATGAAGGTTAACACTGGATTGGACATCTTTAACTTTGATACAGTACTACAGATGCAGTTCCCACCCCAGAAAAGATAGGAGCCTGAATCTCTGACAACATTGAGTACCATATCAACATTGAACTACCTACCTACCAACTTTCACATGAGAAATAAACTTCTTGCTTGTTCAAAACAATGTTAGTTTTGGTCTTTGTTGTTTGCAGTTCAACCTAATCCTGAAACTCCTGACAGTCCTTGAACTAAGTTGCTTTCAAGAACCTAAAATACATGGTATTAGCTTAGAGCAGGAAATGAGAATAGGATGGCTTGGAATCTAAATTTAACAGAGAATCCAGTAATTTGGGGCTTTGGGCCTTGGGCCTTGGGCCTTTTAGATTCACTAAGCTTCCACAATAGATATATACATCCAGAGAATTTGTTCTGTTTTTCTGGAGAATCCTGACTCATACCCATCTTTCAAAGACCATGTCAGCCTGCAAGGCTGAGCTAGAACTGGAGCCATAAAAACTTCCCTGAAATGTGGATTAGTAGAGCCAGTCAAACAACAGATATAATGAGATCAGTAATGGTGACATGGGTCAGAAGAAGCCATGGCAACCACAGCAAGACTAACAGCACCAGCAGCGCCAGCAGACACACTGACCCCCAGCCTTCACATTTGGGAGAAGACATTTGAAGAATTTCCCTTTTGCACTACGATTAACTCTTGACGTTCTTAGATAATCTACAAGAGACAGGAAACTCAAAAAGTATGATACTAGACTTGCTGCTAATTATGCATATGGAAGAAAAAGTACTGCAATAGAACTTCCACTCACAAGCATTTTAGAGAAATATATACCCATAATACATAAGGATCATGTCTTTCTCTGCTAATTTCTAACCACATGGACTTGAGCATTATAATCTGTCTGGGCTTCAGTTTCCTCATTTTCAAAACAGCAATCCATATGCTTATGATGATTAAATAATAAATAAAATGATGAATGTGAAAGACATTTGGTACAGCCAGTGCTCCAGTGCTTGGCACGTGGTGGACATTCATTAAATGTTAGGTGAATCTGAATCCAGCAAGATAAAAAAAGGTTATCTCTTTCTACATAGTTTAAAAAGAGATGCTTTCCTTGCCCAGCACTCCTCTGGTATTCCAAATGGAGAACAAAGGCTGTTGGCCTTCACTCTCCCCCTCCCCTTTGAGGTTTCTTACAATAATAGAAGAGCTGAGGATCTTTTCGCAGGCTTCCATAAGAACCATTACCTGTTCAATTCTTTCATAGGCTGAGTCCTTCCTCATTGCAGAATGCTTATAAGTGAAAAAATTCCAGCTATCTATAGCAAGGCAAAATTATATGATCAGAGAATAAATCACCTTGCAGAATGAAATCCCTGTATTGTCCTGGTGTTTTTATTATATATTCCAATTATTAAAAAATTAAAAAATTTGCACCAAATTTTCAAAAATATCTCTTGAAAAATAGCAATAGTTTTTATTTATGCATGATTAGAATCCTAATCTTCACCAAAGGAGGTAATCATTTTAGTGATAGGTAGAGTTTTTCTTCCATGAAAAATAGTTTCAGGATGCTTTTAGGTGGAACGAATTATGTAAGTGTGAAATCATTACTACTATTAAATGCAATATTTCTTTTGTAATGTTACTTCTGCAATAAAACAGTTTCATCCTTACTGAAAGAAAAACATTATTAACAGGTTAAATAGAATATGCAGAATACAGTACTTCTGGATAACATTCCTGCACATTACTAATTAAATGAGAACTAATTGTTAATTAGAAATTAAAGAAATAAAAATGTGTTGATTTTAATTTGACACTAAACACTATGGTATTTTAGTTGAGTACAGATAAAAAAGGCACTGCCTTATGTTTTATTAACACATGCATAGTTTATTCACTGACACACTGAAAAGCCACTATTTGTCTTTACTTCTCATCTCTTAACAATTTTACATGAATATTAGCTCTCTAATGCTCACTCCTACATCTCCTCTCCCATCCACTTTTAAAAATGGTATTAGAGTACATAGTGGTTATAAGCCTAGACTCTGGAGCCAGACAGTATCTGGGTTTACATTTCTGCTGCCTGCTTACCAGCTATGACACTTTGGACAAGTCACACAACCTCTTTGTGCATCAGATTTTTCATCTGTAAAATGGAGTTAAGAATAGTATCCGCTTTATAAAGTTGACATGCTTGGCACATTGTAGGTACCATGTGTCAGCTATTAAAGAGGAGAGGCTTGATCATTTTCAAGTAGGGGCACTAAGTACCAATAACAAGTAGTACATGGAGACTTTCCAAGGAGCATGCATATGTGGATAGTTTTAAGCAAATCAATGTCCAGATCCTTGCTTTCCACATACATACTTTCATAAAGAAAACCTATAAAGGACTTTCAAGCATAAAAGATAAAATCCATAGAAGAAATGGAGTGGAAATATAAGTTTAGGGAGAAAAAGAAAGGATGTAAAATTTCCAACTCTTGATAAAGAGCCTGTTATTGTTTTCAATGCTTTCAAATCCCTATAGTATTTAGGTCTGAGGCCGGAAATGTACCATGAACATGTGGCATCTTGTCATGCCTGAAAACAAGAAAGCTATCAAAGACAAGTGGGCATGTCAAAAAGACATAGGAACCAACTTAAAGAGAATTCTACTGGCCAAAGATGGGACATTCTGAACATCAAAAAAAAAATGTAAAAGATTGAAACATCAAACTTTCTATAAATTTTTTACAAGATTTTTATAATCTATGAGTACCTAATAATACTAAATTAAAATTTTTCATTATCTCATCACACACCTGTGTTGATTACTAGGGCACTAACTTATTGTTCTGAAAAATGATAAATGTACTTTTCTAGCTTTCCTGAATAGGCTATAATTGAGAAAAACCAAATAGATGATGAGAGAAAAATCTTCTTCATAGAAGAATCATTGCTAATACATGTAGATGGAATAAAGAATTAGCAAGTCACCAAAGTGCAAACCCTAATAAAATAATGGATCCAGATGATATTTGCTATCATTAGATAAAAGAGTGATATGAAATTTATATTAGATGAATCTGATATCACCTATATCACTGATCTGTATTAATATGTCACTAAAATAAGACAACCAGAAATTGTTTCTCCTTATGTGATTCCACAGGGATTATAAACACACGACCACCTCTGAAACAGCCGTGCCACAACTCGATGTAATCAAGTCTTTAAATCTAATTTATAGTATGGGAGGTAGAGAAATATGTTAAATGACATGGCTCAGAAAATAAAGGGAAAGAAGAAATTTTAAAAATGAGAAGACACTTAAGAATCATCTCAACTAAATGCAATGTGTAAACCTTGTTTAGATTCTGATTTGAACAAACCAACTTTTTTGAGGCAATTAGTGACATGTGACCACAAACTGGGTATTATTGACACTACAAAAAATATCTTACTGGGTATGAATAAATGATATTGTTATGATATATACCATCTGTCAGCAATACAAAAAATACAAAACTATTTTTAAGTAATATATGATTGGAATTTGCTTTAAAATACTCCCAGAAGAAAAATGCAGGGAGTATAGATAAAAATGGCAGACAGTTGGTGGTTATTTAACTGAGGTACAGTGTATGTAGATAAAGTGAAGTTCCCTATGGCCAGGATTCTCACTTGGTCCTAGTCGGCTAGCTCACTACACATGTGTGGGCAATACGTTGCTATTGAGTCTATAGAGCTCTGCCCAGTGCTCTGAGTGATATGGTGGCATGGTTGCATGGCTGCAGGTCTGCAAGTCTGCAGGAGAGCAGAGGCTGGAGCCGTGGCAGCGCTAAGGACAGAGACTGAAATGGCTGCGGGGGGAGAGAGGCCCAGAGGCAGAGATTGGCTTGCTGCATGCAGACTGGCTCAGAGTGAATGGGATTCTATTGATTGACCTAACAGCATGGGAATAAAGTTGGGTATAACCCTTTCACCCCAAGAATGTTCCTGTCATTCCTGGGTCTCATTGAATCCATGTGAACTTGCCTGGGGCTGAAACCCATTGGCAAGACAGGGTACATGGGGGATTGCTTGGCTCTTTTTCCTTTTGTGTGTGTTTGAAAATGTCCATTAAAAAGTTTTTTTTTAATTATATGGAATTTATATATTACCAGATACTTTAAAAAAACTGATGTAACAGTTTTATTTAAAAATGTCAACATATATATCAGCAATTACATCTTTTCCAACTATTTAAGATTATGATGAGAAATTTTAAATATTAACTTAAAATTATGTGAATACATATTTTTCAAATTCTTTTAGTAATGAGTAAAACTATTTGAAGGTCACTGTTCTAGTCAGTAAGTACCTCTGGCTTCAGCTTTGAGTAAGGAGAGAATTTAAGTGGGTTAGAGCTGACACAGATACCTTCCTACTCCTCATTCCCTGGTAAATTGGGGTTGGCTCAGTTTTCCTGGGTTTGCCTAGGAAGGTCCCATTCCAGAGGTGAGAGGCAGGTTCTCATAGTTCCTGCATTGTGAACCAGGTGCTTAAGATCACCATAGAATCACCATAATTTAACACTCCTTTCACAGCTTTTTCTAAATCCCTAAACCAGGTAGTTAAATTTGAATACATTAGCTGAAAATCCCAGATTATAAGAGAGGATTACTCAAATGCAAAGTGAAGAGTACTGTCAAATGGAAAATTACCTTGATGTAATGGTAGCCATTGAGTACATTACCAAACAAGCTAACCCAGAAGGCCCACAGACCAAATTAAAATGCTCCATTCACAGTTTACTTTAAAAAAAATTCAAACACCCAATGATAAACAAGGGGAAAGAAAGCAATAGAATAAATTAAGACACTTAGGATAGGCTGTGAGTGGCAGGATGACACTATCCAAATCCTGGGATGTGATATTCAGATGCTCTGCTCTCTCTGCCCATATCTGCCTTTCCCATGATGATGTTCTAGGAGGATCAGGGTTGAGATTTGAGCCAGTAGCCCAAACAAAGGTACTGGGGATTAATGGCACATATTTGCTAATGGGAGAGAGAGAGGCAGGTATACTGCCCAAAAGTGTAGCTTGCCAATTAACTTGGTGAAGAGCTATAGATTTTATTTGCATTTCTTGGGCACAGTACTGTGGGCAAAAATGGGACAACACTGGATATTATCAGTAAGTGGCCAATCTAGAAAGGCACAGCTGTCAGCAAGTGGCAAGACCATGACTTACTCTTTATTTTATTTTTTTATTAAGGTATTATTGATATACACTCTTATGAATGTTTCACATGAAAGACAATGTGGTTACTACATTCACCCATATTACCAAGTCTCCACCCATACCGCATTGCAGTCACTGTCCATCAGTGTAGTAAGATGCCACAGATTCACTATTCGCCTTCTCTGTGCTACACTGTCCCATGACTTATTCTTTCTCCATTTCTAATGAATGAATAAAACTTGTCTATTCCATTATATATGCCATTTATTCTATTTATCTTGGTATGTTTTACACATTATTAACTTGCTAACTATGTATAGTTAGTACATCTTCTGTATTCTGTCATTGTTTTCCAAACTAATTGCTTACTCAGATCTATATTTAACACATCCTATGAATTTCACCTGTACTTCATAAGCTATTAGCTTACTATCTATACTCAACATTTACGATTTTCATTATTTTATTTGTTTTCATACCTTGTTTAACAGAATTGAATACTCAGACTCACGTTATACATTTCCTTCTAGTGGGCTGCAGATACAAGAAGCAGACAAAAGCATGAATGTGGAAGAAAGGCAAAAGGAGAGACAAGAAGTTATGAGATTGTCATCATCTCACAAAGCTCCAGGTGCAATATAGCAAGGTTGCAGGATACGAGGTTAATATACAAAAGTCAGTTGCAAACAAGGAGAATTTAAAATTAAAAACATATTACCATTTACATTAGCACTCAAAAAATTAAATACTAAGATATAAATCTAACAAAATAAGTGCAAGACCTATATAGGAAAACTACAAAAGCCCAGAAATAGACCCACATAAATATGGTCAATTTATCTTTGACAAATGAACAAAGTCAATACGATGGCACAAAAAATCTTTTCAACAAATGGTGCTGAAACAATTGGACATGCACATGCAAAAGAAAAAGAGAGAGAAAGAATCTAGACACAGACCTCATAACCTTTACAAAAATTAGCTCAAAATGGATCACAGAACTATATCCAAAACACAAAACTATAAAACTCCTAGAAGATAACATGGAGAAAACCTTGATGACCTTGGGTAAGGCAATGACTTTTTAGATACAACACCAAAGGCATGATCCATGAAAGAAATAATTGATAGGCTGGACTTCATTAAAATTAAAAACTTCTGCTCCGTGAAATACAATATCAGGAAAATGAAAAGACAAGCCATAGACTGGGGGAAAATATTTGCAAAAGATGTATCTGACAAAGGACTGTTATCCCATATATACAAAGAACTCTTGAAACTCAACAATGAAAAAACAAACAACCTAATTCAAAAATGGGCCAGAGATCTTAACAGACACCTGACAAAGATAAAGAAATGGCAAATAAGCATATGAAAAGATGTTCCACATCATATGTCATCAGAGAAATGCAAATTAAAATAACAGTAAGATACAACTACACATCTATTAGAATGGACAAAATCTGGAATACTGACAACACCAAATGCTAGCAAGGATGTGGAACAACAGAAACTCTCCTTTATTGCTGTGGTAATGCACAATAGTACAGCTACTTTAGAAGACAGTTGGTGGTTTCTTACAAAACTAAACATATTCTTACCACATGATTCAGCAATTATACTTCTTGATATTTATCCAAAGGATTTGAAACTATGTCCACACAAAAACCTACATGTGAATATTCATAGAAGCTGCAGATTTATTCCTAATTTCCAAAACTTAGAAGCAACCAAGATGTCCTTCAGTGGGTGAATTGATAATAAACTATGGTATATTTAGACAATGGAATATTATTCAGCACTAAAAAGAAATGAGCTATCAAGCCATGAAAAAACATGGAGGGACCTTAAATGCACATTATCAAGTGAAAGAAGCTGTATGTATGAACCCAACTACTGACATTCTGGAAAAGGAAAAACTGTGGAGACATTAAAAAGACCAGTGATTGCCAGAGGTTGGGGCAGGGTAGAAATTAATAGGTAGAGCACAGAGGATTTTTATGGTAGTGAAAATACTCTGTATGATACCATAATGGACACGTCATCAATACATTTGTCTAAACCCATAAAATATAGAACACCAAGAGTAAATCCCAACTAAACCAGGGACTCTGGGTGATTGATTATGTGTCATTGTAGGTTTATCAATTCTAACAAATGTACCATTCTAGATGAGGGTATTAATAATAGGAGATGTATGTATGTATGCGTAGGGGCAGTGGTTATATGGGAAGTCTGTGTACCTTTCCCTCAATTGTTCTGTGAATCTTAAGTTGCTTTAAAAAAACTGCTTAATTTAATAAAGGTGCTTTATTCTCCCATTTCCAGCACAGATGGCCAGTACATATTTGATGGGAGGAGTCAAGAGTTAACCTCCAAAGACCAGTCCCAACCAATGCATATTTGAGAATCCTTACATAGAGTTCTTGCCTGTAGTCCACCAAGTCAGAATATTTATCTGTTCTTTGAGGACTACTGTAGCATTCTAACAGTGGAATATATTACTTCCTGCTATCTGATTTGGCCTCACTGATTTAACTGCTATTAACCTACCCCAAATGCTGAAAAAATAGCTCCACACCACAGTAGAAGCCATTATACCTGTGGCTACACCCCCAAGTAGATTAAGATATTGCCAAAGTAGATAATGACTTTGGTTCAGGAGATCATGTTAGTTGCTGCTACACTCAAGCATATTAGGACACACCTAGATGGCTGCCATTTCAGACAGCTCCTTCTGCAAAAGCCCAACTAACCCATAGCTTGTCCAGAAGCTGACTATTCAATTCAGTGACAAAGACACTTGATTTCTTAATGACATCTACCTTTTTAATGTCTATAAACATGTAGATTACTTATTAATCACCTAGAATCCTAATTATTATTTTTAAAATTAATTTTGCAATGGGAAGTATAGCTTACTATATAGAAAACAGTCTATTCTTTAATAATGTAAGTTATATTACAGAGAAAAGGTGTTATCAAAACTTATTTTATTAAAGTAATAGTTCAGTTGGTAAAAAAGAGTGGGGAGGTTAAGGACTTTAGATCCAGACTTTCAAATAAGCTATTTTTCCTGTTGGAATTTCAGTAATAAAGGTTTTTTGCTTATTTGTTCTGTTCTAAGAGCAATAACTGTACAACCATACAAATGAAATGTACTAGGATAAACCCAGCCATCTAACTATTGCCTTATTCTATGCTACCAGAACAATGGTTAGCAGAGCAGTTCTTGAATATTCTTCTCACTTTATTATCCTGTCACCAAGTGTTATGATAATCAAATCAAGTTTACTTAAACATAAACAAGGCATCTTTGTGATCCTCCAAATGTATTTTCCCTGAAACCACTTTGCTAACTCCTGATCCCATCATCCATTCATTCAGTCATCAAACATTTATTAAGTGCAAGCTATTTCCAGACTCTAAAAAAGAAGAATGGATTCAGTATTGAACAAGACAATGTTGTTCCTCCACTAGTTGAATTTTCACTCTAATGAATGTAAACATAATTTTAATTAACTTGTCTCATTACAAACAATTTGAATGATTATAACTAAAGTTATTACAGAAATGCCCATATTAAGATTGGAGAGAAAAGTATTTAAAAAATCCCTTATAGTCTCCCACCCTTGGAGTTAGCCACCATTTAATTTTTGAATATTTGTTTTCAGATTTTCATCTACGACTTTACAGAGATATACAGAGAGTCTTTTCTTTAAACAAACATGTGACCATACTAAATATGTAGTTTATGGATGGCTATGCTCAGTTAATAAGACAATTACAATGCTATTAAATATTTGTTAAGAACATAATTTTTTATGTATTACATTACTTGTCTAATAGCCTACCTAGTTGCTCCAAATGCTTCCTATTGTAAAAAAGCTGTGATTCCTTTATACACCTTTGACCATACCATTGAATAGGTTATTAAGAAGCTGTAGCAGTTATATTCCTGGATCTAAGTGTAGGAACAATTTTAAGGCATTTCCAAATTGAATTGCTTTCTAGAAATAGACCAATTTCCCAAACTACCAGAAATAGTATATGAAAGCCCATCTAATACCACCCATTACTGGAATAAAATATTATTTCTTAACCTTATCAATTTTAGCACAATTTCCTAACTGGTAGTGAAAATTTAATTTGAAAATTACCACTATTTCAATTTTTCATCATATCAGTACTGAAGGAGGAATATCTAGGGATAATCAAGATTTTATGGAATATAAGTTATTTTAATTCTTCTTGGAAAGCCATTTAATTAAAAGATGAAATTTCTAAAATATAGAATATATATATTAAACTTCTAGATAATTTAAGATATCTGAGTTCAAAAAATCTAATTAGCCCAATACCCCCTTTTCCCATATACTTTTAAGAAGATATCCAATTATCTTGAAAAAGGCAATTAAAATTACAATTAATAATCTTAATACTAGGACATGTTATAATTCATTTGATAATTACATTTCTCACAAAGATACTGTCAAAATAAACTGTGAAATTGCAGCTCCATCCTGTTTACAAGTATCAGAGACAATATGCTCACTATTCTGTTGTACTTAAATGTTATATTGCAGTTTTTCTTAACAGGTAATATGTGACATGAAACATGTCTAATTTTATGCTTTATAATTTCCATTCTGATATTTAACATTAAGAATTATATTTATGTATCACACATATCGGGAAACAACTTAAATAATTAAACTAAGAAAAATAATAGCAACCATGCCTTTAATTTAAAATACAAAATATATTTTAATTCATAGATGATAAAGAAGCATCTGTAATCAGAAATTTAAACTACTTATGTTTTCTGATTTATTAAGATTTAAGTATTAGGTTTTTAAGTTTTCATTAAGCATTTAAACATTCATGTTTCATATTTTGAGAAATTTATTATGAATCAAAATATTAAGGGTTAAAAATAAAATTAAGACCTTTCAAGACTGACTCATGAGTTTTAAAAATTCATTACTTCTGTTCTTTATTGTGATTTTTATAACAAGGAAAAGAAAAAATGTTATTATTTTGATTTTAAAAACATACTACATGATAAGGTATCATTTAAGCCAGGCTGAAGTTTACACTATTTATTGCTATTTTTCTTTGAAAATATGCATTAGAATAAATATTTTTCTGAACACCAAAGTAAATAAATGGTTCTGGCACATTTATTTTTTTGAAAAGGTGCTCTGATTCTTAGACAACATAAATACTAGGCAGTGTGGTGGTTGCCATAGTAATAAGTAAATAAGAACATAAAAATACATGCAATTTTTCAAATGTATACACTTTTTTCATAAATATGCATATTTTGTAGGTAAAAGATTATTCAACCCTTGCTTTAGCTCCCCTTTTAGAGAAACACCTTATTCTTCAGAAATAAAAGATTATCACATACCAAAGGAGCAGGCTCAAAAAAGTTTTCCAATGATAAGAGGGAAACCTTAAGGTTTTTACATCAGTTTTACAAAATGAAGACAGGAAAAACACTACTTTCATTCTATATTACTTTAATGGTGAGTTCTTTAGGTAAGGGTAACATTGCATAAATGTTTTTTCCTCCCAAGCAGGAAATTCTCGTGTGTGTGTGTGTGTGTGTGTGTGTGTGTGTGTGTGTGTGTGTGTGTGTGTGAGTTGAGTAGCTATAACAGAGACCATCTAACAAAGGGAAATTCTTTTTTATTTTGCATAAGTTTTTCTTATTCACATGCACTAAGTGTAGCACTTGATCAGAGAAAGCTGAAAGCCCACCGATCCCAGAGTTCGAGAAGCTTAATGTCAACCCATCAGCTACTCACTACTCAAAAAGATGATCCGAAAATCCTCATGCCAATGCGCTAACTTGGAGTTTAGAGTTCTTTCCTTTCTCTTCTCCCTTTATTAAAATACAATCTTCCTTTTACAGATACCCTAGGATACACAGGATGTACGTTGATGAAGTGTTCTGAATTTTATACTTAAAGTAATGGGCTTAACTACATTTTATAGAGCTGGAGAAGAAGTAATTCCATAATTCATTATGTGGAGTTTGAAATCTATTGAAAAGTACTGGTAAGCCAATGAAAACAGAATAGGAAAACTATCCAACAGTTATTGGGAAACAAATCCTTCAAATCTAATTTGGGCATGTATTTGGATACTTCCAATTTGTTGCAATAATAACTATTATGTAACATTCTTCTGGAGTGAGAATTTAAAAATTTTTAAAGTTCACCATCTAGGCAGGGTACCAAATATGAAGTGACAAAACAGTGCTCTAGGGCTCACCTTGTGCTAACTCCTTGATAAAGAAACCATGCACTGTAATGGCTAAGGATTGACAGAAGTAGCTTGAAAGAGGAACATCTCATCATGACTATGCATAATCCTGTTTACTTTTATTGAAGAGAAATCTGGTTTTTTTCCCCTGGGGGAGATAGTAAATTTAAACTCTAAAAAGACCAAAGAATGAGTTAAAATATTAGTCAAATATTTATGACTATCAAAATAGAATTGAATGGGTCACATGTGGCTACTATAATAGGAGAAAAGAACATCATCTTTTTATTTATCTTCCCTCCCCATCCTTATAACTGTTTCTGTCTGCTTTGACCATCTTAAACTGATGGAAAAATGTCCCTGGAGACTGCAAAAGGGAAAACACACCTATCTTTAAAACAAGGGGGAAATGATTTTGGTAATTAGAAAGTTTAGTTTAACCTTGGAATATACAATAACAAGTTAAACAATCAATTAGCAGCACCTCGAAGGGCATAAAACACTGGAAAAGAACCAACATGGTATCTGAAAAGGCAAATATGCCTGATGAACGTCCTGTATTTTTTGAAAGAATGATAAGTCGTATTATCAAATAAGAAGTGAACAGTGTATTCTATTTCAGTGTTGTAAGCTTTTTTATTCTATTCTCCAATCCAGGATAGGAAAAATGGTTTAGGAAGAAAAGAATTTCCACACTAGCTTCAATGCTAAACCAGTGATTGTTGACACATCTGTCTCTTGAGGATTTATTTGCTTTCCAACTTGAACTTTTTTTTTCATAGACATCTAAAGTGACTTGTTCCTTCAATTAAGTGGTACTTCAAAGGACAAGATACAAACCCATCTTAGGTAGAAATTTTGAAGGGGAAGAGGGAATGTTTTATAAATGAATTAAGACTCATATTAACTAGACAAAGTGATAAATAACAGAGTGGTATTTAAATATAAGTATACATAAAAACTCAAAACTTGAAGAGTTTGAAGAATAGCTATTGTTTGGTTAGAAAAGGGAAATATGTAAAAATGATCAAGTGTGTGGAGTCAAGAAACAAACCCAGCTTTCAAGGAGAGAAGTCTCTGTGTCATGTGACCAGCTGGCTAAGTTAGAAGCATAACTATGGTAGAAAGAGGCCCCAGTTGGGAAACGAAATCAAATATTCAGTCTGTGTTAGAGAATCAGACAAGAGCTGACACTATGTTGAACTAAGCTGCCTATAGGACCAGAACTGCTCTTCCTCACTATGGAATTAACATCCCTATTTTCCCAACCTCTGTTACTATTTAAAATAATTATTTATATATCTTAGGGGGAAAAAAAGGTCACTGTTTAATTTTAACTATCTTTCTAATTAAATATCACCAATCAGTCAGGGATACTGCCAAGCTAGAGCAGGAAGAGTGCCCCTCAGCCATTATTTGCACTGGGGAATCAAGATGGGAAGAATTAATTACCCCCAACCTTTCTCCTTTCTCTTCTCTCAACACAAGGCAGTCACATTCTTAACTTCCACTCTTAGCTTAGGATATTCCAGAATGTTTTTTGGAGATACCTATACTATGAAAAAGTTTCACCAATATAACTGACTTCAATTATAACTAAAAAAATGTAAGAAAAGGGGAGAATATTTATATTCACCAAGCCATGTCTATAACCAATTTACTGGGCCAAGAAGTTCTGGACCAAGAAGTAGGCCAAAAAGTTCTAGAGTTCTGATTTTAGTTTGAGCCTTAGCTGGGCTAAATTCTAATCTTTCTTGGGTTCATTTTCTGTATCTGTCTAAACCAAGGTGGGGTGAAACGTAACAACAGGGAAATTCTAAAGTTCTTCTATCTCTAAAATTTTAGACATTTAGTGAAAGTGTTTTCATATATGGGAGCTAAGATATTGTGAGAGAAGATGCAGAAGATGTGGAGCCAGCTGACTTGTGTTCAAATCTTGCCTCTGTCACTTCTCAGTCTTATTTCCTCATGTGTATGAGAACAGTATCCACCTTACCTACCTTGTAGGATTATTACATAGATGAAATGAGGAAACATATAATAATATATATAACAATATATAAAAATAATGTGTGAAAATGCTTGTTTATGATAAGCATTAGTCCTTATCTGTTTGTATGTAGTTCTACATCCTGCACTAAGAAAGAAATTTTAGACATGGGGAACTTAGGGATTCCATGTTATCAGAGAAGAGGCAACTATTCACAACTCGTAGGTTAGGAGTGTTTGTTACCTGAGCTGTTGATTTGCTAATAGTCCCATGGTTGGACAACCCAGGTTTCTGTGAATTTGGGTGCAGGTAACTGTTCTCTGTTATAGGAAAAACAGTAAGATTTTTAAACCAATTTCCTCTAAAGGAAGAAGTGAGGATTTGGCCAAAAGTCAGGGAGCTGTGTTGGTTGGTGGTATGTTAGAAGTGGAAAGAGAAAAAAAGAATTGGTTAGGTTGTAGAAAGGATGCAATTAAAGTCTAGACTAAGACTAAGATACAGAATATCAGCAAAAAGGAGTTGAGGGTACTGGGAATCACCATTCTAATTCTGTAAAGAGGGCTAGTTGGACCTGCTCTCTAGCTGAAGGAGGTCCCTGTGGAACAAAATCTTAGGAGGTCATCAGACATAAAAAATAATATATTTGTAAAGCTTAGCCAGTAAAAACATTTTTAAATTGTGCTACTAAATGCTAGGATCTCAACTCTTTTTACTGATAATTTGCTATCATTATGATATCTAACTTTTCCCTAAATAAATATGTAATGAATTTCAGATGGCTCTTCTCAAATTTCCAGACACAAAAAAGTTCATTTGTGAAGTCCTGGCACTTTTACTTTTAATATATATAAAATAGGAACATATAAAATTGAACTTAAGTAAACTCAAAATGGATCAAAGACCTGAATGTAAGTCATGAAGCCATAAAATTCTTAGAAGACAACATAGGCCAAAATCTCCTGAATATAAGCATGAGCAACTTCTTCCTGAACACATCTCCTCGAGCAAGGGAAACAAAAGCAAAAATGAACACATGGGACTACATCAAACTAAAAAGTTTCTGTACGGCAAAGGACACCATCAACAGAACAAAAAGGCATCCTACAGTATGGGAGAATATATTTGTAAATGACATATCCAATAAGGGGTTAACATCCAAAATATATAAAGAACTCATACGCCTCAACACCCAAAAATCAAATAACCTGATTAAAAATGGGCAGAGGATATGAACAGACAATTCTTTTAAGAAGAAATTCAGATGGCCAACAGACACATGAAAAGATGCTCCACATCATTAATCATCAGGAAAATGCAAATTAAAACCACAATGAGATATCACCTCACACCAGTTAGGATGGCCAGCATCAAAAAGACTAAGAACAACAAATGCTGGCAAGGATGCGGAGAAAGGGAAACCTTCCTACACTGCTGGTGGGAATGTAAGCTAGTTCAACCATTGTGGAAAGCAATATGGAGGTTCCTCAAAAAACTAAAAATAGAAATACCATTTGACCTGGAATCCCACTCCTTGGAATTTACCCAAAGAATACAACTTCTCAAATTTAAAAAGACATATGCACCCCTATGTTTATTGCAACACTTTTTACAATAGCCAAGGTATTAAAGCAACCTAAGTGCCCATCAGTAGATCAATGGATAAAGAAGAGGTGGTACATACACAATGGAATACTATTCAGCCCTAAGAAAGAAACAAATCCTACCATTTGCAACAACATGGATGGAGCTGGAGGATATTATGCTCAGTGAAATAAGCCAGGCAGAGAAAGACAAGTGCCAAATGATTTCCCTCACTTGTTGAGTATAACAAGGAAGAAAAACTGAAGGAACAAAATAGCAGCAGACTCACAGACTCCAAGAAGGGACTAGTGGTTACCAAAGAGGAGGGGTGTGGGAGGGCGGGTTGGGAGGGAGGGAGATGGGTATTGAGGGGTAGTATGTTTAGTACACATGGTGTGGGGGGTCACGGGGAAAACAGTGTAGCATAGAGAAGGCAAACAGTGAATTTGTGGCATTTTACTACACTGATGGACAGTGACTGCATTGGGGTATGGGTGTGGACTTGATAATATGGGTAAATGTAGTAACCACATTGTTTTTTCATGTGAAACCCTCATAAGAGTGTACATCAATAATACCTTAATAAAAAATTTTTTTTAATTTGAACTTAAAACAAAGAGAATGATTTCTAATAAGCATGCAAAAATCTATTTTTATTGATTTATAATCACATTATCATATAGATTATGACATTCCTAAATAAAGATGGATCCAGGATTGCATGCCTCTCTAAGAGATGGTAGGCCACAGAGGAAACAAACCACAGCAATAGCTCCAAAAGACAGAACTAAGCAAGATACAAACTCATAAGTCAATGAAACTCAATTCAATTCATCAAGTATGTACTGATTACCAACTAATACCTAAAATTAGAGAGGTATCAAAATACAACTTAATTTACTTTGGTAAAATTGATCCAAATATATTTCTGATCATTCCAAGTGTTTAAGCTTGCCACTTCTCCCTGCACTGAAGACTGTTCTTTAGTTTCTAGACCAACCTTTGCTCTAAGTCTAAGGCTGGAAACCAAGTAACAGCAGCATTTGGGTCCTGATCATAGGCTTTGCCTCATCAATATGAAGTAAGAAACTCAGAAACAACGTATGCCATGGACTAAGACCAAAATAACTTTTATAGAGGACCTAGAAAAATCTTCTTTTACATTTTGTTACACTTTCTTATTTTACTACTCCTTTTGCAGAATTACTTGACTTTAACCTAAGAGTAACATAAGACCTATTTCTAAATATATCTTTCTCTGTATTGACATACCTGAATATTATATATATGCATATCAACACAATTCACTATGTCATTTTCTAAATCAGGTTTTTAAAAATTTAAACTGAAATACACATATGTATTTCATGGAATAACTTTTCCTTTTCTTATACTGAAATAAAAATTTTTCCTTTTTTTTGCACTGAAATAAGAAAAGTCATTTAAGTTACCCCAAATGTAGGTAAAAGCTAAAGATAATTAATTTAATATTTATAAAGACTAATATCACAGATCAGGCTTTATGCTGTAGACAAAGATTTTAAAAATCATATAGACTTTCAAATTAATGTATCTGTCTTTCTCTAATGCTCCTGCTTCACCTGCAGCACATCAGACAAGGTAATAATTTATGATAATCATATGAAAATATACAATTAATATTCATCACCTCTCATTCCTCATCACTTTAGATGATCAGTAATGCAGAGTGAAAACGCTGTCAGATTTCTAATTGCTTTGTAATGGGCTTGAAACAGGGAAATCATTAAAGGCAAACAATCTGTCATTTGTCTGTTACTTTAACTATCTATCACACAAAAAACTCATTAAAGAAATTGCTAATGAACTATGAAAGACTATACTCATGTTGCTTCTACAGGAGATTAACAAGTAATACTGTGAATTGCTTAAAATATGATATTTTGTGGAAAACCATCAGAAAACATCTCTTCTTCAGTATGTTTTTTAAGCTGGTGGTTTCATTATTTTGGCAACTAATCCATCATTGCAGAAATTCCTTTAGCATATAGGACTTGTTTTCATCAGTCTCTAAATATTTAATTAAACTGAAAGGTTGAAAGAAGAAGCTGAAATGCTAAATGTGTTCATTACTAGTACACTGACACAAGTAATAAAAAATAGTACTTAGTAACCCCTTATGCTATGTGAAGAATATTTTTTAAAATTTGATTTTCACCTTCATATCTCCATGGATTTGAACTGTTGAAGTTGCAGTACTTCATTCATCTTAAATAATGCTATCATTATACAAAAAAATCTGTAACTATTGAAATTGAGCATAATAACATTAAAATGCATAATGAAATTAACTATTGAAATTTTTGAAGATATTAACTAACACTAAAATCTTTCATAATATTACTTCAAATAATTTTGGGGCAGAAAACTAATCATTTCTTTAGATAACACTCTAAATTTTACATGTATTTATTAATGCTACCTTTCTATATGAGGTACTTAGTATTAAAAGTATCTGTGATAATGACCCTAATCTAGTTTAAAAAACAATGAGGCATATAAACTAACAAACCAGAAAACCGGAAATGTTATTTTGATTATACAGTCCAGTCGCAATTTTTTTTGGAAAAAAAATATGAAGGTAAAAAGATAACAGTGTTACTAATTACATTTTTCATTTTGCTAATAATGAAGTAAATCATGAGTTTATTTCCTATAACAAAACATAAGAACCTTTGTAATAGAGTTAAACTTTAAAAAATATGTAGACATTTATGTCTACTGGAATGTACACAAATTTAAAAACCTAAGTGCAATGACATGTTTGGTCAGGTGCATGGTTTATATACACAAGTGAATTCCAAGCTAACTTCAAAAGGTTCCATGACACTCTAGAAACATCTTCATTACACTCTCTAATTGACTTAAACAGACTTCATATCAACTGTTTAACACATTTTAACCCACAAATTAACAGCCCTTGATCATTCACATTAACCTTTTTTCTGTGAGTCAATTACATGACAAAAATAAAATAAACTTTAAAAAATTAGGCTTAAAAAACTACAGTGGAGAAGGGAGAGTGCTTTAAAAATAGCATATAAATGGGTATCACTACATGCCTGGAAGGGATCACAAGGATTCAAATTCAAGATAACTGGAAAGCTCACAGACAAGCTAGAGTGGTCATAAAGACAAAGAGAAAGGAGTAAAGAAGTGAATGGAGAAATAATAAGTTGAGATGTATTCTGATTACTAAAGAAAGACAGAAAATGGATTATATACAGTATTCAATAAGTTCATGGAACTATTCAAACAACAGATATGAAGAAGCTAGGAAGACAGGAATAAAAATTCCAGATAAGATAAAGACCTGTAAGATGGCTGAAAGAAACTTGAAAGAACATGACAAAGAGAAGTTAAACAAACAAGATGATCAGAAACAAGTGTGGTGACAGTGGAAAGAGTATTTACCTCTTTGTCTCTCTTGTTTGGTGCTTTGCCTTGCACAAACTTAATCCATGTTCATTGCTGAAAAGATAAAAGAGAGAATAGATCAAATGAAGACAACCAGTAAGGGTAAAAATGCAAAAATGAAAAACCATTTCCAAAAGATATGGGAGGATTGCTCATTAGAGCTGATTTTAAATACTGTCTAAGGGTTTATGATAATATACCAAAAAAAGGAAAAAGGAAAAAGGAAGTTCCTCTAATTCTAGCCTTTCATCTCTCCACTTCATCAAAACATTATTTAAAACTTAATATTTACACACATCTTCCTGGATTAGCCTCACTTTGATTTAAGGATTTCAATCACTCAAGTAATATGCCTTATTCTATTCAAATAATTACAAGCTATTAACTGGCATTGCACCTGTGTTTCCTCTGGCATAGCACTTTCCACAACTATTCCAGTTGCTTGTTCAGTTGTCTTTCTACCCAAATAAACATGCAGCTTTTGAGAGAACTACAGCAAACTCTGTCTTGTGTCTCTTGTAACAGAATGTGGAACACAGTGACACTCAATAAATATTTGTTGATTGAATGAATAAGTGAATGAAGGCTTATATATGCACCATATCATTGTGGTTTATTTTTTAAATCTCATCACTAGCTAATTTTTGGTGGTTTTTCTATCTTCCCAATATGTTCTAAGTTGCTGAAAGGGCAATCATCTAATTTCATAACATTCTGTGGTACCTAAAAATAAATACAGCTTAATTCACTGATATGAAAATGCTAAAAATTCAGAGGTAAATAAGATCAATGAAACTGAAGAAGAACTGGTGATACAACCAGTAGAAAAGAAAAAAATAATCCTAGAATAACCATTAGTGGAAGTATATTGTTTATATCACAAATATTATCCATCAACAATTTACTAATGTGTCACGTGCTCTCAAATTATGAATTTGTTCATGTGTGGTGGGCATTAGTAAGTTTTTGGGCAAGCAAGTATGAAAGTGTCAAGCTGAATAAGAATGTGATTTTTTTTGCCATCATTAAAATTAAGGGTTTTAAACTCTTGCTATATCTGTATTTACATCTATATCTAACTCTAGATACATAGATGGTCAATCATCTTGAAATAAAATATTTAATATATGTGTACCTTGCTTATATTAGATGCTGATGCCACAGGAATTAAGAGGTTATTGCCATGCTTTTAATTTATACTGCAAACTATAGTTCAACAAACATTTAAAGTTGGTTTAATTTTCCCAATTCAACAGTTTGTGGCTTTCATGTGCTTTGTTTGGAAATTCCTAAAATTATGCTATGAATTCTTGATGTTTTAGTGTTTCAAAACTGAGCAACAAATATTTAACTATTAATAACAATAATATCTAATTTTTACTGAGTACTGAGTACTTCTACTTTACCGTCTCATTTAATCCTCACAACAAACCTATGATGGAGGTACTATTATTATTCCTGTTTTATAGAGAAAGAAATCAAGGCACAGAGATTAATTAAAGTGTTCATATAACCAGTAAGAGGCAGAGCAGGGATTCAAACCTTTGCAGCGTGACTCCAGAGTTCATGCACTTATGCATTATGCTAACATAGTTTGTATTTCTGCTAAATTAGTTTTACATAAAATGGATAAATTACCTTCTTAAGATAGTGAGAAATGAAGATATTATAGATACACATTATTAGAACTCGAGAAAATGTGGCAAGATAGCTGGTAAATCTTGCAATCAGTGAATTTAGGGAACTGGTGGATCAGAACCTACATCTAAAGTGTATAATTTCCTGTGGGATAAGATGAGTGTAAATGAGAAATATACACAGTACTTGTTATGAAAGTTGAAAGTAGGAAGTAATTTCTAAGGATTGGGACATCATAAAAGGCTTAATGGAAGATAGCTCTTAAAGTAGGGATAAAACTGACATGAAGAAAAGAGCTAGAGTATTATAAGCAAGGGGAACCACCTAAACAAAATTATGGATGAAGTACCAAGAAAAGATCCAATTGTTTACAAGTTTCATATATAGGTAATATAATAGATAAGTCTAGAAAACAAAGAAGCATATTGGGGAGATATTTGAATGCCAGGTTAAGGAGTTAGGACTTTATCCTCTAGATCTGCCCTGTTCTATACAGCAGTCACTAGTTAGATGTGGCTTTTGAGCACTTGAAATGTGGCTAGTCCAAACGGAGATAAACTATACAGGTAAAATACACACCAGGTTTTGAAGACCTAGTATGCAGAAAGATGCAGAATATCTCAATAATTTTTATATTGATTACACTTTGAAATGTTCATACTCTGGATATATTGGGTTGAATAAAATATATTATTAAAATTCATTTCACTTGTTTCTTTCTACTTTCCTAATGTGGCTACTGCGAAATTTTAAATCACAAATGGGGTTTGCATTTATAGCCTACATAATATCTCTATCGGACAGTATTCCTCTAGAAAATGAAAAAATAAAGGGAGATTAAGTGAGCAAGGATTCAAACAAAAAATGTTTTAAGAAGTTCATTCTGGTACAAATTAAAAAAAAATTCAGATTTAAACAACTGATCTGGTTTTTCAATAAGCCAATGACAGTAAATTAAAAAAAAACATGGTAGTAGTGAAATGAGACTGCTACAGCTTAAAAATATTTGAGAGACAAAACAACCAAATGCAATGTTTACACTTTGTTTGGATTGTGATTCAAGCAAATCAATGATAAAAAGACATTTATGAGACAAGTAGGGAAATATAAATAAGAACTAGATATTGGATGTCATCAATGAATTATTGATCATTTTAGAGGAATAATGACATTATGCAGATGAGAGAAAAAGTTGCAAACTGAAGTATACTTTAAAGATGCAAACTAAAGTATGTTGAGATGAAATGACAAAGCACTTGGGATTTGCTCAGGGAAAATGTGTATCTCTTACTTTCCAAACCCAAATAAATAAATAAATACAAATATAAAAAAACTGAACTGTGGAAATTGATGTACTGTGATTAGACTTTTCAGAATTTAGTTAAAAAAAGAATAAAAGAGATAATACAATACCCTAATGGAATCATAAATCAAAATAAAGTGTTCTTGCTGTAAAATCTAGAGGATTTGAGCACAACTATATAAGGAAAGACAAAGCAGTGTAAAGGGGTGTTTGAGGGCTATGAAAGTTGGAGGGGGTGTCATTCTCATAGTACAGTACAGGAAGGTATTCTGAACAACACATTCTGTCATTCTGGGTATTTTGTTAGAGCCACACAGAAGGTATGTTGGAGCCAGGACTAAAACCATGTCCTCTCTCTCAGTATAAGGTTCTTTGTGTCTACTTGTAAACATGACAAAATTCTATGGAAAACATACTTTATACCTTTCACTCTAGATTTTTTTTTTACTTTGGTAGAAAAAAGATTAAAAAGAAGGAAAGCTACATCTAAGCAGTAACACCAAAAGAACTACCTGAACACCTTGAAGTGAAATTTAAATCAGGTGCCAATAAATAAGATGCAGTTTTCACCTCCCAAGTATGATGCCAGTAAGAGAGGTCAATATAAGGTAATCAGCACAGAGAAGAGATAATAAAAGGGAAAAACAGAATGGAAGAGAGAGAAAGTGAAGAGGGAAAAAACTAACAGAAAACCTAATTATGCCAAAAGACATACACACACCTATGTTTATCACTGTATTATATACAAAAGCCAAGATATGGAAGCAACCTAAATGTCCATCAGTAGATGAGTAGATAAAGAAGATGTGGTACATAAACATACGGAATATTATTCAGCCATGAAAAAGGAAATCCTGCCATTTGCAACACAAGGATAGACCTAGAGAGTATTATGCTCAGTGAAATAAGCCAGGTAGAGAAAGACAAATACCATATGATTTCATTCATTGTCAAATAAAAGCAAAGCAAAATAAAATGTCATTAGGCTCATAGACACTGAGAAGTGACTGTTGGTTACCAAGGGGGAGGGGTTTGGGTGGATAGGTGGGGAGAGTTAGGAGGATAAAGGGGCACAAAAATTCTCATCCATAATATAAGTTGGTCACAGGGATAGTAGTGCAGCATGGAGAAGATAGTCAATGATTCTGTAACATCTTACCTTGACAGTAACTAGTGGGGCTGAGGATTTAAAAATATGATTAACTGTTGAACCACTGTTTTGTCTATTTGAAACCAATACAAGACTGTTTATCAACTATACTTCAAAAAATATATATATAACTACAACTGCTTCAAAGCGTAACAGCCCTGGGAATACTTAGACTATGTTAAGAGCCCTGTTCTGTTGCTCTCCGATTAGCTATTGGCCTTGATCCTTTCTTTGTTTCCTTACCCACAAAGTGGGAATAGTAAGTCCCGTTTTACTTCAAGGGGTTGAAGTGAAAGTCGAGTGAGATATTAAATGTGTAAGAACTTTGAAAAGTTCTTACTTTTTAACTTGGTTGCTAATATCTAAAAGAAATCATTTGGTAGAATATCTTTTCCAGAAACATTATTAAAACTGAAAACTTCCACTCTGCATAGGTTTTAGTTCTTAATTTTCCAATGAAAACATTCTAAGAGAAGTATAGAAACAAGGGAGGAATCAGACCTCTTCATCCGCATACACCTCCCCACACACCCCTTCTACCCACCACCTCCTCAGCCCAAGTACGGTCACCAGCACAGAAGAATTGGGGCGGAGTGGGTAGGGTAAGTGGAGGAAGCCTTGGGGAAGGCAGAGGAAGCGGGAGCAGGGGAGGGGGGCTCTCTGAGGAAAAGGGGAGAAGCGAGAGTCGCGGACCCGAGACAAGGGAGAGTTAGTACCACGCGAGGCGAAGGACCCCTTTTCCCACAGCCGGGCACTACAGCTAGGAAACTCCTTGGAAGCGGCGACTGGTTACCATGGCGACCGCGTCCAGAAGGGCGGAGCGGCGCTTCCGATCGGTGCCGCGGCCACTACGGCTCGACTAGAAACGTGGTCACCTCAGTGCGATGACTTCCGGCGGAAGGAGAAGCAGGTCCCTAGTTTTAGTCCTCGGCAGTCTAGAAGTGGCGCTGGTGGCTCTGTGAAGTTTGGTAAGTTTGATACCGAGTGAAGCCATGAGCGGGCACCCGGCGTAAATGGCTGGGCTATTCAGTCGCCTGTGAATACAGTGGATTCTCAAGTCCCTATTGTGAGAAGGCTCCAGCTGTTTCTCTTTAAGTTCACAGCTGTGGGAAGAGGTTGCTTAGTTTCTGGGGCCCCCGGCGGGGTCTCTTCTACGGTCTGGAGCACTGGAGGAAGTTTCAGGAGCTCTTTATGAGGTCTGAGCGCCTCCCCAGTAACCGAGAGACTCTTACTCTCTGCCTACTTGTGCTGGCTGTTTACATTGCATATTATTCTTTTAAGGTAATCTGAAAGAAAAGTGAACTGGAAAAATTAAGAGGGAGTGCTCTCAACTTCATTTTAATTCTTTGGTGTTTTTTCCTGCTTTTTTTTTTAATTCATCCATTTTGGAAACATTTATTAAATTCCTCTAATGTATTTAGTGAGTACTTACTGTGTGCTGCTTTTTCTATGAGACTAGTAGAAATACCTTCTTAGAGGGTCACCCACCGCTCAGGTTCATTATTGAATTTTTTTATACTGTTATATATTCATTAATTTAAGATATAAGCGTATATCATGAAGCATGCAACAGGTTTTCTGTACTTGTCTGTGTACTCACGAAGTTCTTGTGGCGTTTTGAATGAACATATATGCTTCATCAGGTTTGCATTATAATCATGATTTAGTTCATATTAAAGAACTTAGAAAAGAAGTACTTGCTTATTTCTTAGATAGGAAACTGTAATGAACTGTCTTCAATATTTCTATTCAGTCGATTTGAGAAGGCCCACTTCTTGTGCAGTGGGTGATGGCATTGGAGCAGATACCAAAAAAGGATTGGTACAGCATCCTGGGGGCAGACCCATCTGCAAGTATGTCAGACCTAAAACAAAATTATCAAAAACTCATACTAATGGTAAGTCTTTTCTATCAGATTTTAAATCATGGTGGTCGGGGGGGGGGCGGATCAGTTTAAGTGCCAAAAATCTAGGTTTCCATTAATGAATATATGATATCCAGGCAGGAATCAAATACTAATTTGATTGAAAATTTCTGTTGTAACTTTTAGTGTGCCCAGCAACTGCTTCAAAGCAGTTGTAAAAACAAATTGTAAAATAATGTAAGATTATCGTATTGTGAAATTTTGTAATTTTTACACTTTTACACTTGTAAAATAGTAAAAAACAATGTAAAAAATGTTGATTTGAGGTGGGATAGCATGGTGGTTTCGAGCAGGAGATCTGAGTCATGCTGGTTGATTTACAATCCTGATTCTATCACTAACTGAGAACTTGGGACAAGTTACTTTCCTCTGTATATGCCTCAGGAAGGATTAAGTGAATAATCCATGTAAAACATTTAGGGATGGGTCATGTAATACCCAGAATTATTATCTTGTAGCTACTAGCTACATGTGGTATTGAACACTTGAACTATGGCTAGTCCAAAATGTGATGTGCTATAAATGTAAAATACACATCAGATTTTAAAGACATAGTACAAGAAAAAAAGAATGTAATCTTACCTTTTACTTTGATTGCATATTGAAATGATAATGTTTTGGATATATTGGTTACTTTGCATATTCTATACATACTATAGAATATATATGTATATTTGTTTATATTATAAAATCTACTATCAAAATTGATGGTTATCTGCTTTTTACTTTTTTAAATATTGCATCTGTGGTTTGCAGTTTATAGTTTTCATTATATTTGTATTGAATAGTGTTGATTTAGACCAGTTAGATACTGTTTTTCACCCCATTCCATTTCATGAAATGAGTTGTGGAATTTATAAGTACATAGTATCCTTCTGAAATGTTATATTAATTTTTTTCAGCCTAGATTGTGATTTTCTTAAGCCAATGTCAGTCAGTCTGTAATGGTCTCTAATTAACTCAGTTTACAAAAAGAGTAGAGGACCATTACTTGTATATCATTAGTTGTTTCTCTGGTTTTTATCAAACAGATCTGTGAGATTTTACCGTAACTATTAATATTTGTTGTGAGAGACAATATATATTTTACTGTCAGGAATGTACTAATATCCCTGTTTTAGGTAATAAGGTGAACTTAAATGATGTTAAGTTTTCTCTTCTCTCAGAATTTTTTAAGACTTATGTCAAGTCAAACACCAAAGTGAATGCACCATTTTGGTACCCTCTAATAATGTATCGAGTTCCAGTTGCCCTACATCTTCAACATTTCATACTATTTGTCTCTTTCATTTCTTCTTTTGGGGGTTTCTCAGTTTTGCCACCATTGCCATTTCAGGCAGGATAATGTTTAAATGAGGCTGTATTGTGGGCTGTAGGATGTTTAGCAGCATTCTAGATGGCAGTAACAACTAAAAATACCTCCTGGGGGACAAAATTGCCAACCTTTTAGTCCCAATTGAGAACTATTGTGTAATTCTGTGTATAATACCTCACTGTGCTTTTATTTCTTATCTGATGACTAAAGATACTAAGCACTTTTTTAAAATGTGTTTTTTTTAATGAAGTATAGTTGATACACAACATTACATTGGTTTCAAGCATTAATACAGTGGTTCAGTAGTGACCCATATATTAAATCCTTACCCAGCTAGTACAGTTACTGTCTGTACTGCTGACAGATAAGGTGCTACAGAACCATTGGCTCCACTCCCCATGCTACACTTCCATCCCCCTAATCAACTTATATTATGATTGAGATTTTTGTGCCCCTTTATCCCCTTCACCCACTCCACCAAACCACCCCAACACCTATGCTATGGTAACCACCAGTCACTTACTGTCTATGAGTCTGCTGCTGTTTTGTTCATTTTGTCTTGTTTTGTTTTTAAATTGCACAAGTAAGTGAAACCTAATGGTATTTATATTTCTCTGTGTGGCTTATTTCATGTAGCGTAATACTGTCTAGGTCCATTCATGTTGTTGCATATGGCAGGATTTATTTCTTTTTTATGGCTTAATAATATTCCATGTGTATATGTACCACCTCTTCTTTATCCATTCATCTATTGATGGACTTTTAGGTTGCTTCCATATCTTGGCTCTTGTAAACAATGCTGAGATAAATATAGAGGTGCATATGTCTTCTTGAATCAGAGATTTTGTTTGTTTTGAGTGAATTTTTTGAAGTGGAATTACTAGCTCATAAGGTATTTCTGTTTTTAGTGTTTTGAGGAAACTCCATACTGCTTTCCACAATGGCTACTTACATCCCCACCAACAGTGTAGGAAGGCTCCCCTTTCTACACATCCTCAGCAACAGTTGTTATTTCTTGTCTTTGAATAGTGACTATTCTAAGTGGTGTGAGTGATATCTCATTGTGGTTTTTCATTTGCATTTCCCTGATGATTAGCAATGTGGAGCATCTTTTCATGTGCCTGTTGGCCATCTGTATTTCTTCTTTGAAAAATGTCTGTTCAGGTCCTCTGCCCATTTTTTAATTGGGTTGTTTGTTTTTTTTTGGTGCTGAAGTGTATGGTTCTTTATATATTTTGAATGTTAACTCTTTATCAGATAAATCATTTACAAATATATTCTGCCACACTGTAGGTTGCCTTTTTGTTCTGTTGATGGTGTCGTTTGCTGTACAGAAGCTTTTTCATTTGATGTAGTCCCACTTGTTCATTTTTTATTTTTTTCCCTTGCCTGGGGAGATGTATCCAGAAAAAAGTTGCTCATGCTTATTATGTTCAAGAGATTTTTGCCTATGTTTTCTTCTAAGAGTTTTATGGTTTCATGTCTTATATTCAGGCCTTTAGTCCATTTTGAGTTTACTTTTGTGTATGTAATTAGACAGTAATCCAGTTTTATTACCTTGCATGTAGCTGTCTGGTTTTCCCAACACCAGCTATTTAAGAGACTGTTGCTTCACCACTGTTTATTCCTGGTTCCTTTATCATATATTAATTAACCATTTATGTGTGGGTTTGTATCTGTGCTTTCTGTTCTATTCCATTGATCTATGGATCTCTTATTGTGCCAATACCATACTGTCTTGATTACCAAAGCTTTGTAGTATAGCTTGAAGTCAGGGCACATAATACCTCCAGCTTTGTTCTTCTTTCTCAGGATTGTTTTGGCTATTCAGGGTCTTTTGTGGTTCCATATGAATTTCAGAACTAGTTTGTTGAAGAATGCTGTTGGTATTTTGATAGTGATTGCACTGAATCTGTAAATTTCTTTGGGCAGGATACCATTTTGACAATATTAATTCTTCCTATCCAGGAGCATGGGATAGATTTCCATTTATTTGTGTCTTCTTTAATTTCTCTCATGAGTATCTTACAGTTTTACAGAGTATAGGTCTTTCACCTACTTGGTTAGGTTTATTCCTAGGTATTTTATTCCTTTTGATGCAATTGTGAAGGAATTGTTTTCCTGATTTCTCTTTCTGCTTGTCTGTTATGATATAGGAATACAACAGATTTCTGTGTATTAATTTTGTATCCTGCAACTTTCCTGTATCCAATTATTAGTTCTAATAGTTTTTTGGTGGAGTTTTTATTGTTTTCTATATATAGTATGTCATCTGCAAACAATGACAGTTTTACTTGTTCCTTACCAATTTGGATGCCTTTATCTCTTTGTTTTGTCTGATTGTTCTGGCCAGGATCTCCACTCTTATGTTGAATAGAAGGGGTGAGAGTGGACAGCCTTGTCTTGTTCTTGATTTTAAAGGAAAAACTTTCAGCTATTTGCTATTTAGTATGATGTTAACTGTGGGTTTGTCATATATGACCTTTATTATGTTGAGGTATGTTCCCTCTATATACATTTTGTTGAGAGTTTTATCATGAATGGATGTTGAATTTTGTCTAATGCTATTTTAGTATCTATTGAGATGATCATATGGTTTTTATCCTTTTGTTAGATGGTGTATCACATTGATTGATTTACAAATATTGTACCAGGTTAAGTACTTTTTAATGTGATTATTAGGCATTTGTATAGTTTTGTGAAATGTCTTCTTTAAAAATTAAGTAGATTCTTTGTCTTCTTTATATTGTGTATATTTTCTCCTAGTCTATGGCTTGCCAACTCAATTTGCTAATTATGTTTTTTGATGAGCAGAATTTTTGTCTTGATGAAACATGATTTATTAAATTTTTACTTTATGGTTAGTGCTTTCTCTCTCTCCTCTTAGGTCATGAAAATATTCTCCTTTGTTTTCTTCTGGAAGCTTTATAGTCTAGTTTTACCTTTAGACCTGTGATTTTTGTGTATGGTGTCAGATGGGAGGTCATGTTTTGTTTTTCCCTCAGTATGGACATCCAGTTGTTCATCATATATTGAAAAGATTATCCTCTTTCCATTCGATTGTCTTGACAGTGTGGGGCTATTTCTAGATTCTATTCTACTTGATATATTTGTCTATTTTTTTACTAAATCCTCTCTCTTGATTACTCTAGGTTAATAATTCGGTTTTAAACTCACAAAAAGTTAAGTTCTTCAATTTAATCCTTTTCAAGTTTATTTTTGTTATTTCAGTTTGCTTGCATGTTCATAGAAATTTAGACTTAGCTTGTAAAATTCTATTTAAAAGAAAAGACCATGCTTGATTTTAATTGTGACTATGTTAAATATATATCCATTTTGGCAGTCTGGACATTTAACAATATTGAGTCTGCTAATCTATGAATATATTGTCTCTCTCCATTATTTAAGTCATCTTTAATTCCTTTCAGAAATATTTGATAACTTTCAGTGTTGTATTACACATATTTCTTTATATTTCTAGTTTTTTGATATTTTTAGTTACAATGTAAATGTATTTTTTAAATTTCAGTTTCCAGTTATTGATTGATAGTATATTTTTATGTACTGAGCTTGTATCCCATATCTTTGTAAATCTGCTTTTTAGTTGACTCTGTTTTTATAGATCCCTTAGAAATTTTTACCAACACAGTTATGCCATTTGCAAATAAAGAAATAATCTTTCTAATGTGTATGTCTTTTGTTTTATTCTTGCCTAAGGCACTAGTTATGTGCTTCTAGTACAGTGTTCAGCTGGTGAGCAGAAATATCATTGCCTTGTTCCTGATTTTAGAGGGTCAACTTTTAATATTTTACCATTAAGTATGTTAGCTGTATTTTTTTTGTGTGGTGCATGACCCTGGATAGCGTCCTCTTTTTTTTTTTTTGGTATCATTAATATAAAACCACATGGGCAACATTGTGGTTACTAGATTCCCCCTATTATCAAGTCCCCACCACATACCCCATTACAGTCACTGTCCATCAGCATAGTAAGATGCTGTAGAGTCACTACTTGTCTTCTCTATGCTATACTGCCTTCCCTGTGCTCCCCGCTACTTTATGTGTGCTAATCGTAATGCCCTGTATTCCCCTTCTCCCTCCCTTCCCATCCACCCTCCCCAGTCCCTTTCCCTTTGGTAACTGTTAGTCCCTTCTTGGGTTCTGTGAGTCTGCTGCTGTTTTGTTCCTTTAGTTTTTGCTTTGTTCTTATGCTCCACAGATGAGTGAGATCATTTGGTACTTGTCTTTCTCCGCCTGGCTTATTTCACTGAGCATAATACCCTCTAGAGCTGTTTGTTTTTTAAGATGCTCCTTATCAGTTTGGGAAAAATTCTTCCTTATCTGTTAAGAGTATTTATCATGAATGGATATTGAGCTTTTTTTTTACATTTATTGAGGTTTGCATGTATTATTTTCTTCTTTAATTGGTTAATGCACTGAATTACATTGGTTTTTCCTATGATAAACCTGTTTTGCATTCCTGTGATAAACAAATCTCACTTTTTCATGAAGTATTATGCTTTTTATTATTGCAGCATTCTATTGCTTATTTTGTTAAGGATTTTTATGTCCAGGTTCGTGATGTATATTGGTATAATTTTCTTTTCTTCTATGTCTGTGCATAAGTGTAGTATCCTGATTATGCTGGTCTCATAAAATAATTGGGGAATGATTCCATTTCTTTTTTTTTAAAGAGTTTGTGTAAGATTGTTAATTCTTATCTAAATGTTAAATAGAACTTAATAGAGAAGTCATCTGGGCCTGAGGTTTTCTTTCTGGTAAATTTTATAATTATGAATTTAATTACCTTTAGAGGTTTTCAGATTTTTCTATTTCCTGTTCTGTCAATGTAGATTAATTGCATTTTTCAAGAATTTGTCCCTTTAAGAAGTCAAATTTATTGTTTTAATGATCAATTATATCCATATTGTCTTTTTATTGCTCTAAGATATGTAGTTATGTTTTTATTTTCATTTTTTATATTGGTAACTTATGTTTTCTGTTCATTTTTTCCTGATCAGTTTTGCTAGAGGCTTATCCATTTTCTTGATCTTTGCCAAGAACCAACTTTTACTATTGATTTTTTGTATTCTTTATTTCTCTTGATTTCTGCTTTTAATTGTGTCCTTTCATCTACTTGTTTTTCTTTTTTTAGCTTATTAATGTAGAAACATACATCATTGATTGTACACCTTTCTTTTCTAACATAGCCATTTAAAGGTATAAAGTTCTCTCCAAGCCAGTAGGACTGCCTTTGCTGCATTCCACAAATTTTGATATGTGTATTTTCATTATCATTCAATTCAAAATATTTAAGAAATTTTGCTATAATAGTTTTTTTTGACCTGTGGTGTTACTAAGAAGTGATTTTTAATTTCTAAATATTAAAAAATATTCAGATATATTTCTATTATTGTTATCTAATTTAATTCTGTTGTTAGAGAATGTACTTGGTATGATTTCATTCCTTTGAAATTTATTAAAGTTTTTTTTATGGCTCAGCAAATGGTCTGTCTTGGTGAATGTTCCCATGCACTCAGAAAATGTGTATTCTGTTATTGAGAATAGTAGTCTATAAGTATCTGTTAAGTCAAGTTGATAGTGTTCTAAATTTCCTTATTGTTTTTTTTGTTCTGTTTTGTCTGTTTTATCAGTTTCTGAGAGGACATTAATATTTCCAACTATGATTGTGGATGTCTATTTTCCACCTTGTGTTATTATTTGTTACATTTATTTGGGATCTTTTTTATTACTGACATGTATACTTAAGATTGTTATGTCTTCATGAATTTGAACCTTTGAGCACTGTAAAATTCAACTTTTCAATTACTCTTCTTGAAGTCTACTTTGATATTAATCTAAACACACTAGGTTTTTTGACTTAGTATTTATATGATTTATCTTTTCCCATCTTTTCATTTTCAGGCTGTCTCTTACAGTTCAAGTGTGTTTTCTTGTATATAACAAGTAATTGGGGCCTTAAAACATTCTAATCTGTCAATCTCTGCCTTTTTGTTGGGGGTGTTTAGTTCATTTACATTTTTCTGCCAACTTTATTGAGCTATTATTGACATATTATATTTTGTAAATTTAAGGTGTACAACATGATGATTTGATATACATATATATTGCAAAATAATTGTCACAATAAGGTAGTTAACCCATCTGTCACCTCACATAGACCTTGTCTCTGTGTGTGTGTGGTAAGAACTTTCAAGATCTACTCTTTTAGCAACTTTGATGTATACAGCACATAATTGTTAGCTGAAGTCACCATGTTATACACTGGATCTTCAACATTTACTCATAACTGGAAGTTTGTATTGTTCAACCAACATCTCATTTTCCCCACCCCCTAGTTCATTTACATTTGATATAATTATTGACAATGTTTGTGTTTAAATCTGTAATCTTTATTTTTGGATTTGTACCGGCTGTTCTTTGTTTCTCTGTTTTGCCTTTCTTACAATTTCTTGAGTGAATCGGGTATTTCTTATTTGTATTTTATTTTCTCTGTTGAATTCGAGTTATGCTTCTCTATATGTTTTTTTAGTTTGTCTAGAGATTGTAATATGCATCTTTAGATTATCATAGTTGAACTTCAAAAAGAATTACTTTACATTGTAAAAACCTTACAACTATACTTTCATTTACCACCCTTCTTCCCTTTTGTTCATGTTTTCATGTGTTTCACCTTTATATATGCTATACACTCTGCAGTATAATGTTATTTTATGTTAAATATTCCTATTCAATATTCTTTTTTACCAGTTATTTTTTTAAATTAAGGTATTGATATACAATCTTATGAAGGTTTCACATGAGCAACATTGTGATTTCTACATTCCCCCCTATTATCAAGTTCCCCCCACATACCCCATTATAGTCACTGTCCATCAGTGTAGTAAGATGCTATAGAGTCACTACTTGTCTTCTCTGTGCTATACTGCTGTCCCCATCTCCCCCCTCCCCCGACATTATGTGTGCTAATCATAATATCGCTTAATCCCTTTTTCCCTCCCTCCCCACCCACCCTCCTCACTCCCTTTCCCTTTGGTAACTGCTGGCCCCTTCTTGGGGTCTGTGAGTCTGCTGCTATTTTGTTCCTTCAGTTTTTGCTTTGTTGTTATACTCCACAAATGAGTGAAATCATTTGGTACTTGTCTTTCTCCACCTGGCTTATTTCACTGAGCATAATACCCTCTAGCTCCATCCATGTTGTTGCAAATGGTAGGATTTGTTTTCCTATGGCTGAATAATATTCCATTTGTATATGTATCACATCTTCTTTATTCATTCATCTACTGATGTACTCAATATTCTTTTAGAGAGATTTATTTGTAGTATGCATGTGTGTGTGTATCATATTTATCCTTTGTTATTTCTCTGGTATTGTTTCCCTTCCGTGTATAGCATTTCTTACCCTCATTTTGGAAAGGTATTTTTTATTTCCACTAGATAGAGAACTCTAGATTGACAGGAGTTTTTTCTTTTGAAATGCTTGCTTTAAAATTGTTTCTGATGAGTAATTAGCCATAACTGATATCCTTGTTCCCTTCTTTTTAGTGTTTTTGTTTTCTACCGGTTGCTTTCAAGGTTTTAAAATTTTTATTTTAGTAGTTTCACTGTCATGTGCCTCAAAGGTTGTTTTCTTTGTATTTATCCTACCTAGGGTTGCCTGAATGTGGATTTGTTGGTTAGTATCTTTTACCTTAATTGGTTTTGGAACATTTCTAGCCATTATATCTTCACATTTTTTTTCTGCTCCATTCTTCCTCTCTTCTTCTTTTGGGGTTTTAATTACGTATATAATAAATTGTACCATAGCTTCTGGATGCTCTAGTCTTTATTTCCCTAGTCTTTTCTTCTGTTTGTATTTCAGTTTGCATAATTTCTATGAACCTGTCTTCAAGTTCACTGGTTGTATTTTTTTCTCAACTGTGTCTGCAGATAAACTCATTAAAGAAATTCTTAATCTCCATTATCTAATTTTCATATCTAGCATTTCTTCTGGCTCTTTTCTATACAGTTTCATCCCACTTCTATCTTTTCACATATTTTGTACACCATTTCAACTAGATACTCTAATGTACTCACAGTTATTTTAAAGTCCCTGTCTGATAATTCTAATATCTGGGTCATCTCTGGATCAGGTTCTATATACTTTCTTGATGTTGGACCACATTTTCTTGTCTTCTCTGAACAACTTCCCATTTTTTATTTAATGCCAAAAATTGTTTGTAAATGAAAAGTAGAAACAGGGAAATGACACCTATATCCCCAGGAATGGGCATGCCCGTTTTCCCTAAGACTGCTTGTGTGGCCATCATCAGTCTAGTGTCTAAGTGAGCTCAGTTTTTTTGGTTTTTGCCTTAGTGATTGACTACCAGCTTCAAATGATTTGAACAGGACCAGAACTGTCCCTTTAGCAGAGTTTGGGATCTAAGTGCCGTCAGGATTTTCTCAGCTCTCCTGCCCTGTTCTTAGACTTCTGCAGGTCTCCTACATGTTAGGCGTGGTCTCTCTCAGTCTCAGTTTTCCTGCCCTTCCTTAGCTGTGGATGACTGCTTCCTGGTCAGGATAAAGTCTGGATTCCTGGAAGGGTTTCTCTAAGTTCTCCAGTCCTGCTCTCTGACTTTAGTAGGCCACCTGTGCCTATGCCTCATGTGCGGTTGGTTCTCCTGCCCTTTCTCTATTCTTTCTGGTTAACATTTGGCAAAGGCCTGTGGATATAGCTGATGGGTGGGTACAGACTATGTGTGGGGGGTGCCTAGGGATTCTAAATTGTCATGTCAGTCTTACCTGGCCTTTAAAATTAATTAAAAGTTTGTTTTACCTTTGTCTATGGCAGTTTCCTGAACCTGCTGCTGTGCCAAAGATGAAAACAATAATGGGTTTCTTCTCTTCTAGGGAGGGTCTTTTCATTTTAAAAAGGCTATGGGTTTATAGGTGTCTGGCTTGTTCTGCTGGATTATTCCTAATAGTATTAAAATATGCCATTATTTCTCCCATCTTTGGAAAAACATTCTCTCGAACCAGTTGCTCCAACTCTGTGTTCTTCTTTGCAGCAAAAAACTGTTTCAAAAGTTCTCTACTAACTTTCAACAATTTCTCTTTTCCCATTTCTCTTAAACCTATGCCAGTGAGACTTTGCTCCCACCCCTCTACTGAAACTGCTCTTGTCAGGATCACTAATGGTTGCTGTAATGGAAAAAAGCACAGTCCTCCTGGGTTTCTCTTTTACTCACACAGTCACAGTTCTGACACCAGATATGTGGGTTTTCCACATACCAAGCAATTTTCTGCAATGCCAGCTGGGTGTCCTATAATACACTTCAATTCTGACATTATCTGGAGTTAGTGTCATATCCCACAAGTTTAAGCATTCAGTCCCATAAGACTGGCTTCATTCAAGATAGCAGTCCCAGGTCCCAGGTTGTACCCTATACCTCTGACTGGCCAGCTATAAATTTGGGGTTCCCAGACTCTCTCCTTGTATTAGATAATTTGTTAAAATGACTCACAGAACTCAGGGAAATAATTATGTTTACAACTTTATTATATATAATAAAGGAAATGATAAAGGATAGAGGTGAACAGCCAGATGAAGAGATACATAGGGCAAGGTCTAGAAGGGTCCCAAGCTCAGGAGCTTCTGTCCTCATGGAGTTGGGATGCGATACCCTCCTGCCATGTGATGTATGTGGTCACCAGTCCAGATGCTCTCTGAACCCGCTATTATTGGGAATTTCTGGAGATTTCATCACATAGGCCTGATCAATTGATTATTAACCCATTTCCAGCCCCTTTGCCATCTCTGAAGAATGGAGAGTGGGCCCAAAACTTTCAAGCTACCAGTCGTGGCTTAGTCATCCTGGTGACTAACCTCCATTTAGGAGTCCACCAAGAGTCATCTCATTAGAGCAAAAGATGCCCTGTCATCCAGGAAATTCCAAGGGTAAGTTTAGGAGCTCTGTGCCAGGAGAGGGAGGTGGGAGCAGACAACGGTATATTTATTTAGTATTATTTCATAATATCTAAAACCAGTGGTCAACATTTAGTCTGCTTTTTGATTTATTAGTAAGATGACCATTTATCCTGCTTTACCCAGAATGGTTATGGTTTATGTCTGTTGTCCTGGCATAATTGATAGCTCTCCTTTTCATCTTCTGTTGTGTTCTAGTTTAAATTATATGACAGAGAATTTCAACTCTGATTATTCTGGGAAGGCTCCTTATAGGTGGTTATGTATACTGATAGCAGCAAGAGCTAACTATGCAAAAGGCAACCAGAACCATAAGGAGGCACCAAAACAATCAGCCTAGTATCTTAACCTCCCTTAGTCTAGGTTGTTATGTCTTTGATCCCTATATTACAGCTTAGTACAGTAAGTTGTATTTATAATTATAGCTATGGGTTAAATTATGTTCAGTGTATTCTGCTTAAGAAGGCAGGAAGTATGTAGTAGTAAGTATGTAATGAGTAGCATGTGTATTATACTTTATAGTTGGTACTTTACAGTTTGCAAGTGCTTTCACATCTTACCAGACTTTATTCTCTCAGTAGTCCTGTAAGGCAGGTAATATTTTCCCCGTATTTGCAGTTGAGAAAACCAAGGCTTCCTTACAGTTAAGTGGTTTGTCTGAAATGCAATTAGTAAGGGGTAAAATCTAGGGTTGATCACATACCCTCTGCCTCTAGACTCTCCCCCATTATGTCAGACCTCTCATAATTGCCATCCAAAAGGGTTTACTGTTGCTTAAAGGCATAATTTTGAATTTTCTAGGTTTCTGTGGAATACCTCATTCATGTACTATTAATAACATATTATGGAAAGTCAGACATAATTACTACCCTGTTTTAATTTTGAAGGGATCTAGATTATATGTGGCTTATGGAGTGATACTTATTTTCCTTTTTGTATAAACTTTGAGTTTCTAATAGAGTTGAGAAGGAGGAAATTATAAGGGAAAACTGTAGTATTTATCATGTTTTTCAGATTTGTGTTTTCAAAAACAGACTTTTAAAAATTCATATTCTTGCTTTCCAATTTGAATTACCATATTTTCTCTGTGTTTTCCAAAAATGTCACAGAACAATTGGAGAATAAGATTACATCGGATACATACCTTTCTGTATTATCTAATTTTGTAAAAAGGAACATTTATTACACATACTTTTCCAAGTTCAGAAGACATTGAATTTAAGACCTCCTACATAATTAGTTGTTGGGATAAAATATTGCTAAATCGTAGGCTGCTAAGTTTACAATACATGTTGATTTAATAAATACTGTTTCCTTATTTCAGTTTTTGTAAGTGTAGTGCTTATTCAAGGTCCTGATTCTGAAAAAATTCTTACTGACTAATTGAGATATTTTAGAATGCTTTAAAGATAAATGTAATATATTAAAGATAAATGTCTTAGCCTGAAAGGCATTTATTTCACATATCATTGTCTGTTGCCTAATAATTTATTATATAAACTAAAGATAATTCAATCAGCATTTCCCAGCAGCATTTTATTAATAGGGACTTCTTCATAAAAGCACACTGATATTCTCATGAATCAATTAAAAACTTTTTTTTTAGTTTTCTACTAATTAAGTTGAATAATAATCCTTCGCTTTGAAGTAGTCTAGAGTCAAAGATGACTAGTTACGTTATTCCCATATTTTTTTGTAGTTATGTGTGTGAGAATTGCTGTGTACTGAGTATAAAGCTTCACCCTCAGAATCTTTGTCAAATTGAAAATTGGGGGTCTCTTCCCATTGATGCTGATAATATTACAGGATACCTTTCAACTGGAAAAGAATTATTGTGTTGGAAAATTGTATGCTGATGTTACAATATGTTCCATAATCTTAAAGAAAATTCATGTCATTTAGGTGGGAGTGTGCAGGATGCTCTTATTTTTAATATTGGAAGGGTATAAAATGCCTCTTAATGTGGGTATTCAGAAGTTCTCTTTTGATTATAAGTCATTATACATAGATTAGCATTAACTAGTTATGTAATACATTTAGCATCCTGAAAAAGAAAGTAGATAGGGTACCTGTGCAATACTCAGAGGAAAATTACTAAATTGAAAAAGAAGGACGCTAAGAACAATTCTTAATAGGCCTTTCGATTACATCACAAAGCAAAGTAGTCTTGATTATAGAAAAGGTACGTAGGCATTAAGAAAAATTTTGTGGAAAATTTGTTTAGTGTTGTAGGTAAAAATCAGAAGGGTATAATTTATTTGTAATGAATATTATAATTTTTGTATATGTGGTTAACTGTTTAGCTGTCATCTTGGTGTCATAGGATGCAAGATATTTAATAATAAATAACTTAGGTATTTATATCTTATAATCTATTCTTGATGATAAAGGTAGTAGGAAAAGCCACTTTAAGTGAACAATAAATTTAGCTAGTAAATAGTCCTGTGTAGCACTCTATTAATCACTCTATGTGTATTTGCTCATTTAACCCAATCAGGTGAGATAAAATTATCCCTAATTTATAGATGAGGTAACTGAGGCTCAGAAATTAAATAGCACACTGGTCAGTGGCAAGAAATTAGGATGCACTGTATATATACTTTGAAAACTGGGTAAATAAAAAAGACAAGTTTACCTTTTCAGTGTTTTTTTTTACTTTTATACTGCATATATGCAGCAATAATAGATTATGTCTTTAAAGAAAAGGTAGCATTTATGTTAAAGTTGCAGAATAGTGAAGGGTTAAAAAATGTGGCTTTGGAGGTAACTTCCTGGGTTTGAATTCTGACTTTGCCACGTATTAGTTCCATAACTAATATGTTCCATAATTTCGGGGTCTGTTTCCTTATCTGCAAAATAGATGTGAATCATCATTTATTCATAACAAATATTTATTGAACACTTAACGATGTGCTAGCCCTTCTGGGTATTTAGTAACTAAATATCTATCTTCTAGGGTAGTTACAAGAATTTAAATGAGTTACACACTTAAAGCTTACACACTTAAAATTTAAAATAATTTTACAGTTGCCTATAATAATTCAGCATCAGGAGGTTGATACTTCCCTGGTTTTTTTCAACACAGTGAAAATAACACTTTTTATGGCTTAAGGGTCACCACTGTCAATATAAATTTTTGTACTGTGAAAATGTAGACATAGATGGTTGCAAACAGTGAAAAATGTCATATGTCAGCTTGTTTTGTTTGTCTCTTAAAGTGAGGATGAAGAATATATGTCTACAGAGGGCTGCATATTTGCAGAACTGATTAGTTTATCAGCTGAAAGCAACTTTCTCCCAGATAAGACTTTGCACTGTCATTTCATCCCCTTTGGGCAGTCAGCATTCTCTAAAACATTATTTTTAAGACCTGAAAACTTTGTGCCACACTGGCCTTCTTGTCAACTCTAACTCTTATTATTAAATCATTGTTCATTGATGGTATATCAAGGAGAATTCTTTCTCATTTTGGGAATTTGTGCCTCTGTATGTTGACCTTACTCTACACTGAAAACTAGATTTGGCTGTTTCTGCTAGAAGGCACTTTAATACATGTGACCTATATTTTCTTTGAATTCAGCCCTACTACAGAGATAGGTCACATTAAAAATTAATCTTTAAGTAGCTACCTGTTGCTGGGATTAGCGAGGGGCATGAGGAAGCCTATGCTGATAGAACTGTTCTATATCTTGATTTTGATGTTTGTTACATGACTACATACAATTATTAAAATTCATCAAACCGTACACTTGAAATAGATAACTTTAATTGTATGTAAATTATTCCTCAATGAAACAAGAAAATGAATCTTTAGGAAAAAGAAGTAGAAAATCCCTTATAATGGGTTAAATTAAATAGAATCATGAAAGATTTCTGTAATATTCCTCCTTCTGAATGTCTTAGTCCTCAAGTTGAATCATTGAAATGAGCAAAAAGTTGTTAAAATTTGTTATTTCTAATTTTTGACTGAATGTTTTAAAATTGAAAATTGTGTGAATTGGCTCTGCTGTTTTAAAAGAATGTATAATCTGATACAGTGCCTTATTATTAGTAGTAATGACTGAGAATTACACCAGAAAGTTGGTGGAAAGTATAAAAGATGACAGTGTGGCATTGTGAAAACCTGGGTTCTTATCATGCCTGTTAATAAATGACATGTACTTCCCCCATATCCTGAGGAATGTAAAAGGAAGTTATTTAAGAAGTTCATCATGGAATTAAAAAGAAAACAAATTGATTGTCATAGAAACAGAGAGTAAGTTGGTGGTTGCCATATTTAGGGGGGAGGGGCAGAAGGGTGAAGATGTTCAAAGGGTATAAACTTCCAGTTATAAGATGAGTAAGTTCTGCGGATGTAACATACAGCATGGTGACTATAGTTAACAATACTTTATTATATACTTAAAAGTTACTAAGAGAGTAAATCTTAGAAGTTCTCGCACACAGAAAACGTATCTGTAAGTTGATGGATGTGCTAACTAACCTTACTGTGGTAACAATTTCACAATGTGTACATATATTGATCATGTTGTATACCTTAATCTTACACAAGGTTATATGTCAGTTTTATTTTTAATAAACGTAGGCGAAAAAATAAAGAGGTTCATCCTTCCTTACCCTCTTCATTTCCACTAAAATTGTGCTGGGCCAACTAAGATAAGGCATAGTCAGATGAACTCTATGGGCACCTGAATCTCATCTGTAAAAATGAGACACATACTGTGTTACTTTCTAAAGCCAGCTCTGGAATTTGTTTCTTCTATTTTTTTTCCTCTTACTGTATCTTTATTTGTTATCTAGTTGACTCCCCAGGTGAGAGGATTTTTTTCCTAGTTTACTATACTGGAAGTAACTTTCTTTTGGTTATTTAAGATTGTTTTGTTGACAACTAATGCGTGTACTCTTAACAGAACAAATAGCATTAATGAAGATTGCTATGATAATCTGTCTCTAGTTTGCCATGTGTTTAAGGTTAAAAAATATTCCCTTCACAGGCTTGTCTAAAATTCAGTTACTGACAATCCTTTTAAAGTTTAATCTGGGTATAAATGCTTCACAATTTGCTTTTTCAGAAAGTGAAAGAAATCTCAAAATAATTTTCTAATTATGATCTGACTTGTCTAGCTGATAAAAAAATCCATGAAGGGGTGATTTAGGGCATTGTTATATTTATGTCATAGTCTATCTTAAAAGAATCATAGAATTTCAGAGACTCTGAAAGGATTTAACAAAAAAAAATTATAGAATGCCAGAACATAAAAAAACCTTTATTGCAAAAGACTGTTAGAGAGATGAAATTATTTTTTACAAAAAGGTGGAACAAAGATACACAGTAAATAGTCAAAATCAAATTATATGATGAAGTTACAGACCAAAATTATTTTCAAAACTTAGGATATATTTCTTTTATGCATTTAAAAAAATCAAGTTTATATGAAGTATAGTTTATATACAATAAAGTGCACCTATTTCAGTATGAGTTTTGTTTGAATATACTTGTGTAACCACCATATTGAGATACAGAAATTTTCATCATCTTAAAAAGCTCTTTTATGTTCCCTCTTCTTCCACTGGCAACTATTTGTCTGCTTTTACTGCCACTATAGACCTCTTTAGTTATTGTTTTAAGTTCTAAAATTTTCTTGATGCTGTTTGACCTTTAATGAACCAAGTTAACTATGATTCTTAGAGATAATTTAATTTTTGGCCTACTTCTGAAGACTAAACCTTATTATAATATATACTTTCTGCAAATCTAGTTATTAGCACATTTGGTGTATAAGTGAGTTGCATGGGTTTTACGTGATGTAAAAATAGTAATTATCATCTTGCAAGGTATTCATAAAACCATGCCATCTGAGATATGAAGTACTTTTAAAATTTACCTTCAAGTAAATCATGGATTTTTGCTCATTAATCTCCTTTAATATGTTAAGGTTATTTGTGTTTTGACTAATTTTTCCTTTCTTTTCAAATTAATTTATTCTTAATAACTATAATAATTTATATTACATATGTATGTGCTTGAATTATTTTGTCACAAATAAAACAGTTTTATGTTATGTACTAATTAAAGATCAAATAGATTCTTAAACTCAGTAATGGAATATAAAACTGCTTCTGAAATTCTGTTAGGCTTCTGGAAATATTGTCTGTAAATTGAGCATTATCCTTGTTGCAGTATGTGGGATAAGATAGCTGGAAAAGACATGTCTTTTTCTCTAAAGCAATTTAAACTATCCATTAACTCTTGGCTATCTCAAAATATTTAAAAATACAAAATACAAATTTACATATCCTGAAGATAATCCAGAATATTTTGTTTGAGAATAATACTTTTCAAATTAGTTAAATGTATAGGTTCATACATATTTATTGGGCTTGAAACAATCTGAGTTTGTCTTTAGTTATTTACTTAAGCATTCACTTAACATTTATTAGTGTTAGTATGTGCTGTATTTCTAGGCACTATTCTAGGTGCTGTGGATGTAACAGTTTATTGTTAGCAGGTGGACATATGTTTAAATACTGGTATTTAGTGTAATACATGCCATGATATATATAACATATAAATTCTAAAATGTGATTGCATAGGGAAGCCTAGTATAGCATAGTGATTGAAAGTCCTGTTTTGTATCATTCTGCCCTGGCTTTGAATCTCACCTGTACCATTTATTATCTATATGACCTAGGAGATCTGAACCTGTTTCCTTACCTGCAAAAAATCAAGAGAAATATTTTTCTTGTTCTTTTCTTTTATAAAGATTAAATGAAAATAATGAGTGTCAAGCATTAAGCCAGTGTCTTGCATGTGGTGCCTTATTGTAATTTATCATCACCATTAGTAATGGTGCACAAGATTCAGTTAGAGGGCCATGCATGTACGGCCATATAAAAATACAGCGTAATGATGTCATACAAATTTAATTATTAGTGTTCAGCAAAAAAAAGAGTTAAAAATGGTAAAATTGTGTTTTAGATGTGTGCTTTTTATCAGGTGTTCATTACAATATATGTTATGCATTTATATATATATGTGTGTGTGTGTGTGTGTGTACCTATATATATATATATATATATTGCTGTATAGAGTTGTATTCATATAACCTCAAATACTGTAGTATACTTAATGGAAAATTTTAAGATTTTCAAGAGTGGTTTTGATTAAATGGCATTGTCTCATCACCTTTGGATCTTGACACCTATGAAAATGTTCTCCTCTGTAAATGTTCAGTTAGAGAAATTAGTTGGGAAATTAATCTGATCTCAGATTACAGGAAAGGGAGAACCAGATTGCACAGCAAAGTTTGCATGTGGTTTGTGGAAGAGAAGTGCCCCCCCTGGCTTGTGATACTTTGAGAAAGCAGCACAGGGCCAGTAAGTGTGGGAACATATACTGCCCACATGGGGTAGCCGCTCATCCTAATGTACCAGAATGGGTCTCTGCACTGCTAGGTGTGCTACACTCAGTTTCAGCTTTCACATTTTCTAGTCCAACAACTTGTTCTTTCTTCCTCCTATCAGCCCCTCTCTGTGTAACCAAACCACCTTAAGCCAAATGGGGTTATCAAAATGAAAGCTTATTTCCAGGATACTTTCCAGAATAGGCTAAATACCCTTGGAACAAGAGCACCTTCCATCCTGTTTCTTTGATTCATCTGTTTTCCCTTCAGTTTTGGCCTGGAATTCTTTAAAGTCTTGTCAACTATTTGATGCTTTTAAGAGTTTTTAAAAAAATAGTTTTGTCCAGGTTTTTTAGTCGTTTTCAATGGGAAGGTTGGTTTGAATAGGTCTTAGCCCTACCATTAATGGAAACAGGAAATCCTCTTCCATTCTTCCCATTCAGAGGAAGTGCACTTTCAGTTGAGGTACAACTCAATAACTTCTTCCTGGAGTTTTCCCTTATAGCTAGTCAGAAAAGTCTCCCCTTTTGTGTTCTACTGATATATTGTTTCTCTGTCATTCCCACTGACCACATCCTATCTTTACTGTAATTACTTATACCTATGCCGCCTCTCAGCTAGAAGTAAAATCGCTGAAAGCAAGGATTCTGTTATTTTTCTGTCCTTGGTAGCACCAACTTCGTATACTTTATATAATAGACTCTCATTACATGTGTTGGTTGGATTTCGCTGAAATAGAATAGAAGGGTTAAGAAGGCAGTTAGCGTCTGTTATTTTGGCCTCTCTGTGTGGGTTGCAATACTGCCCTCCCTTTACTGTTACTCCTTGTGGGTTCAGTGATAATGTTAGATAGTCCTTGACCCCTGTGAACTGATGACAGAATAGAGCCACAGCATGTGAAGTGATTTGACCTTTGGCAGCCTTTGAGCCAGTGCTTTGTATACACCTCTCCTCCCAGGCTGTCCAGCTGTTACATTTCAGTTTTAGTAATTTAGCCGAGTGTGGAACCTTTTTTGCTTTTACGTTTTCAAAGTCCAAGGACCTACTTTGGAAAACTTTTAGTATTGCAAAAGTGAATATTGAGTCCAAAAAGAAAATATTATTAGATAGTTAAAGGACAGTCTCTGGAAAAAAAAAAAAAAGGGAATGTAAGTGTAGTTTTCAGTTTATTAAGTTAAACACTTTCCTTAGGAAGGAGGAATTCATAGTTATTAATATTATAAGACTAAAAAATGGCTTTTAAAACCTCAGTTACCCATTTGAATGTATCGTTTAGTTTGAACATAACTACTTCATAATTACTGTGACTCTTGCACACTATCTTATAATTTTGAAAATTATTTAAAAATGTGACAAATTATTCTACAATCTTACTATTGTACTTTTAGAAAGTCAATGTTAAAATGAGCTTCAGGTGGTGAAGCACTCCGCAGGAGCAGTTCATTATTGGTAATAAAAATGGCCAAAAAAAGCAGTTTTAGTCATATTTTGTATGAGCCATAATTTTACATAAAGTAATCAAATTTTAAAATTTACTTTTATAGTGACCTTTCTGTGCCTAGAATTCCCTCAAACTCTGGTGACTATCTACATGTTACTAACTATTCCATAAATGCCATCTTGACCATATACTAGAGGAATGTGCCACAGAAGCATCTGAAATAAATTATATATTAAAAGACACTTGGGGTTTTTTTCTGTTAAAATGAATGAAGGTCTTAGAAATGTAAGCTAAGGTAAATCTTATAAATAATAATTGAACAAGTTGTTCCTTTTCCATATTAAATAAACTACCACTGAGGTCACTAAAAGTATGAAAAAACTTATGAATTTTTCCCCTTCCTCTTTTGATAAGGTTTGAAAAGGTGATAGTAATAATATAAGGGCAACACCTATACTTTAGGTTGAGAGAAGGAATACAGATGGGGGTCTATGTACTAGATACTTAAATATTTGAGTTACAAATCAAGCTAACTTAATATGAAATAAAATGTGTTCTGTTTTCTTACCATGAAAAATACACTTTCATGAATACTGACCTGGAAGCCAGGATCAAATTTAGAGTCCGTGGAGTTCTACACTGTAACACAGCAGTACAGGCAAAGTACCGTCCTTCCTCTCTGCTCCTTCCCACCCACAAGCAGAGGCCCAGCTGTAGTCTAAGTATCCTCTGACCAGAGGCTGATTGGGCGGGAAGTTCTGGCGTGTTGAGCCCCTAAAAGAAGGGGGTTGGGTGTGACTGGAAGAGAGGCGTTGGATCCTTGTGGGCAAATCACCTTAACTAAAGACTTCTTGGCATATGGCAGGAGAGAAAGGATGGAAAGAGCTCTCTAAAGGGGATGGGGTGTAAATTATTTATATATATATGTGTGTGTATATGTATGTGTGTATCTATGTTTATTTATTTTTTTATTATCAAGTCAGTTCTTATTATTTGCTATAGTTATGTTCTGTAAGGTTGCCACAAACATGGAATTAGCAAATACTGAACCTTGCTTCTATGGAAAATACAGGGTTACATTCCTGTAAGCCTGTGGTCACAACACGTTCATCAAGTGATCAGTACATAACCGTGTTTCATGTATGTTTCTGTTTAAAGATGATTTAATATATATTACTGATTCATTGACATTGAACTCAGAGGGACAGCATTATAACTCATACCTTGAGGAAAAAGCTCATCTAATACTTGTATTTCCCTCGGTAAGGCATGTATCTGGCTTCTTGTGCTTAGGAACCCTAGACATCACTTACCAGACTATGTTTAGTGGCTATTTTAAACAGCAAAATTAAGCACAAACATGCAAAAAACATAGAAGTAAATAGAAGGCCTCAGCCAGGAATTGTTTGACCTCAGCTGGGAATGGTCATGTCTGGTGACTCAAGTTTTTCACCCCTCTGAAATGTCCATGAATGACTGTGAAGGCATTACAAGTGTTGATTTGGGGGTAACAAAATGATTTTAGCAGTAGGTGAATTTACAAATATGAAATCTGCAAATAATGAAGATTGATTGCATATATTTATATATTTCTGACTAGAGAGCTGACTATGGCCCTCTGTCCTGTCACACCTCATTTTAAAAAATTTTAAATTGTATTCATACTGTGTTCACTCACATTGTCATTTGATTTTTACAAAACACTGTGAGATATGCAGACAGATAACTTGTTCATTAACTTGAGTATGTATGGAGTGTCTGTATGTGCCAGGCACCATGCCAGGTGCTGCAGATAGTTGTGGTAATACGCTGATGGATCAAAGTCCTTACTTTCATTGCTTATGGTAGCTTACAGTTTAGTAAGCATTCTTTTCCATTTATCAGGTGAGGAAATTCGGTATAGTTGAATAACTTCTCAGGTCACATGACTAATAATAACAATTACTCCCTACCTCAACTTCTCCCTTTCCATTAGCTTTCCCCACTTATCCAGTAAAATGTCTTTCCAAAAAATTCTCCCTGCACCTTGGGTGCTCTGGCTGTCACTCCTCTCTTCTCCCTTGCCAGACATCCGTTTGCTTCTCAATCCACTCCCTTGCACCACTGCCATTCTGATAAATGGTGCCTTCTAAAAGGGCCAGTGTCTCCTATTTGCCACATTCGGTCGATTTATCAAAGGTGTGCTACTGTGACAGATTTTCCATCTTCCTTGAAACTCCTTCCTCCCTGGATTTCTAGGGAGCCGGTTATCCTGTTGCTCATTGCTCTGTTTTCTTTTCTAGCACCTTTTCCTCTGTCTGATGTAAATGTTACTGTCCTTCAGAGTTTTATCTTTGATGTTCTTCACTAATAACCAAATCAGGGGCTCTTAATCTGAGGTCCAGGTACCTTTGGAGGTCTGTTAATCCCTCAATTTTAAGTAAAATTATATGTGTATTTCCCTCCCCCCAACTATTTATCACATTCTTGGAAGAGCTCATAATTCAGAAAAGTTTAGAAGAGCAACTGTATATTCCTGTAGCTGTATCTGCTTCATGGGTGACCTCCAAATTCATGTCCCCAGGTTCCCCCTTTGCCTATTGTTTGACCCCTGCCCTCCATCTTTAGCATAGTTCCTCAGGAGAGCTTCAGTAGTGCAGTAGTTTTAGTGTCAGTCTCCCTACCTACCCTTTGTACACATTCCATCCTATCATCAGGTTAGATTTTTTTGTCTTTGAAACAAAAGTATGATTATGTCCCTATTATGCAAATAATGTGGAGTTGTAAGTAGGAAAAGACCATGTTTCTTAGCATACTTAAACACTCCTTTATCTAGGTGGCTGAATCTAGGTAGCTTTGCAGCTTCATCTCTCATCACTTTTTTTGACCAACCATTCTTTCACTCATTCCCAGTATAGCTTACACTTCTACTATTCATAACACTTATATCCATCTTAGTAGTTTTTTGTCTGTAATTGCTGTTTCTCTCTGCCTGGAATGACTTTCCCTTCCCACTCCACAATTCCTCTACAGGCTGACTCCTATTCAGCCTTCAAAACTCAGTCAAATGTCACCTTTATTAAGAAACTTTCCCTAATTTATTCTAAGTTAACACTTTTCCATACTGTCATATTTTCTTAGCATCTCGTCCTTCCCATTATATTATAATTAATTGTTTACACATCTGCCCAGTCCCACTACACTGTGAGCCCCTCAAGGGCAGGGATCCTGTCTTATTTATCATTGGGTCCAATTGGTTAGCACAGTATCTGGCTTGGAGTAAGCATTAATAAGCATTTTTTGAATGGTTAATAAGCATTTTTGAATGGATAAACACACTTTGGGGTTACCAGTCTTACACATGGATTATATTTTCAGAAAGCCTTAAAAATGTCCAAATATCTTTTTTAAAATCCTATTTGAAGTGCTAACTGTTGCATAAAACAATAAATGATTTGTTGACTTCTTCTTTAGGCAATACTTTACTAAGCATTAGGTGGCAGCAGTGTGTTGTACTTGACTTTACCTTTGTATTGTTTATTTTTCAGCTTTCTAATCCTAATGTAATGTCAAAGTATGAAGGACACCATTGTAGTACTTTTATATCTAACTTTTTGTAACATCTGGTTTTAAGCTAGTAGGGGTCTTACAGATAATGAACTAAAGCAAAGCAAAACACAGCCATGATATGTCAGTCAATGTGTATCTCTTTCTTGCTTACCTAAACTGTATTCATATTCATTACAGAATTACTCCTGCACCATCTTAACAGCACTTCCTCACCAACTGTTTAACGGCTGCTTCATAATAACAGTGATTTGCAATAAGGAAAACCAAAAATTATCTTAGAGGATATGTGTTTTCTCGGCATCCTAAGAAGCTTAGTTAGGCCTCTTTCTAAAAAAATAGTATATTAAGTTCATTAAATTTAACTACAGTTGTTAAATGCTTTATTTTTCTTTTTTTTAAACTCATCAGTTTTTGTCAGTACTAAGGTCACTTCTGTTCACTTAGTTTTATTTTAGGTGGATTTCCCTCATGGTAGGTAGTTAAAACTAAGAATTGCCACCACCTTTCCAGCCTTTGCATTTAATCACATCATTAAATTTTGAGCACTTATGTTTGAAAATGTCAGTCTTTTAGTAGACATTTCATTTTCATGTACTTAGCTATAGCTTATAAAGTTAAATCAACAGAAATTTATCTTAAGGAAAATTTGAATATTTTAGTTCCATAGGAGCATTTCTGCAAATAAAAGAAATAGATAACTTACAGAGAAACAATTTTAGTGTAGATTCAAATAGGAGATAGGGAAAGTGAATCTGTGACATATCTATCTCATATCTTCATTACTTTACTATCTCAGGGGTAAAGCACTTGAGGGAATTAAAAACTAATGTACTAGTACCATTAATGTGGCAGAGTGATCAATTAACAAAAGAAGAGCATGAAGGCGTTGACAGAACATAGTAACTAATTAGTACCTGATGGCCTTGATGGCCACAGAGCAGAGCTCAGAGTTTCTGCAGGAAAGCAGCTCTGTAGGATCTGTAGATGTACACCACCCTGTTTAGCAGAGGTGACTTCAGTTTGTCATGGGTTTCTTAAGTTTAATTATACAAAAACCATGTTTTCCCAGAGAGCAGACGAAGTTAGCTGCTTCTAGGGATACTGGAGTCAGAGGGTTTATCTTGGAATTCTCTGGGAGCTGGTTCACATTGACTGTGTCATGGAAGACTTGTTTGGTAGGATTTGTTGGGGAGGGGGCAGGAGTCTGGCTTTATATTTAAATTGAATATAATGTAACCCACTGCACAAGATTTAAATTTTTTTTCTATATCTTATGTATAAAGGAGCAGGGGTTGTTACATTTGCATATAGTCAAAAAAGAAAAAAAAGCATGTGACTAGCAAAAGGAGTTGGTACAAGATTACATTTTAGAGTTAGTAAATCTCACAGTTCAAAGAATATTATAGAGGTCAGTCTTGGTGTTTAAAGGGTTTTGCCATTGATTGCCATGGATTGGATTACACAACCATATATTCTATTCCTAGTTCTTCATTTCTGTGAATCCAGTTCCTACATCTACCTCTTCGTTCTTTATTTGAAAAACATCAGTAACTATGGTAAATGCTTCATGGCTTTGCTTTTCTTCAGTGTTTTTCCCGTCTCTTTCCTCACTTTTTTTCTTATCCTTCCTTTCCCTCTTCCTAATCTCCTGCCCCCCTTCTGTTCTCTGCCCCTTTCTCCTGCAGGCCCATCCTCTGCTGTCCCCCATCTCTTCTTTCTCTTTTTCACCTCCTCTATTACCCCTTTGTCTTGGAACTGCCTGTAATCTCAGAACAGTTCTGTTAATGTGGTTTCAGAGGCAGCCAGTGTTACAGAGACACTTAGCGAAGTTTTTAAAATAACTGTGTTTAAAAGCCTAAGGTCTCTTAAAAAATATTAATGGCGTTAAAATGCCTTTTTTGGAGAATGGAAGCAATCATTAGCAATTCTGGCAGACTAAAGAGATATACATTTCTTCATACTGTTCTGTCAATGTGACTGTCACATAATCACAGTGAAGCCTTACTTTAAGGCTCTCTCTGGGGACCATGGTACTGTATGTTATGTGTAGGATTCTGATAAATAGGACTGGTCACAATGAATTCCTTAGTAAGATCTATTTGTATGGAGCCAGATTTAGAGCTCTAGGAGAGTATATTGGTTTTATGTTATGTATTCTCTTTTAAGTTTTTAGCTATTCACCACCATTTCCAAGGAACTAAGGAAGGTAAATTTTAGTAGACATTAAAAATCACACATGTACTCTTTAATTAATTAATATGTGTATGTGCGTGTATGTGCATGTGTGTATCATTCTTGTCCAAAATAGGCAAATCCACAGAGAGAGAAAGTAGATTAGCAGTCACCAGGGGGTTGGAGGAAAAGAAGAATAGGGAATGATTACTAATGGTTGCAGGGTTTCTTTGTGGAGTGCTGAAAATGTTCTGAAATTAAATAGTGGTGATGGTTGCACAACTCTGAATATCTAAAACCACTGAACTGTACACTTTTCAAAGGGTGAATCTTCAATGGTATGTGACTTATATCTCAATAAACTTGTTACTTTTAATTAAAGATCAGGTTTGTCAGGTTTGATGGGTTGGGAGAAAATGAAAATACAAATTTATGTCTGAAAAAACATTAATTTCTGAAAAGGAGAGCAGCTCTATTTGTCTCTTAATAACCTCCCTTAAAAGAATTAAAATAATATGGATCCTACTCTGTAGTACTGGTTGTGACCTAGTCAGACAAATTCTTGTCTGACCCTAAAAGCAGTACTTTAACTTATTACTCACTTGAATAACATTACTTTATATTTTGTCTTTCAGTTTATTCAAATATAAAACAAAGGTTTAAGAAGTCTGCTAATTATAACCTGTCAGTAAACATAGGTAATTCAGCATTTAAAAAAATAAGTGTAGAAAGATATGTACTTTTGGGGAGGGAGGGAGACAATAAACTAGGGAAAATCTATTTAGGGAAAGGGTCTGCTCTTCATGTCCTTTTTTAAAAAATTATATATCAACTTAGGAATT